>JAJLRB010005420.1:0-65758 GCA_020976825.1 Odocoileus hemionus | reverse complement strand
CAATTTTCCACCAGCCCCTCACAGGAGGCCTCCTTCAGCAATAGGTATGTGGAAGGGACCGTGAGTTTGCTGCCTCAAGTGGAATATATACCGAGAAGACCTGACTTGATAGGAAGATGGATTTCCTTGCAGTGGCTTGAATACAGGCTTGTCTTTGATCTAACAAGATGAAGGGATGTCTGAGTCCCCTGTGGAGACCATAGAGAAAGCCCTAGGTCCCCGCCTCCTTTCAACCGAATGACTCATCCCTTTGAGTCCTCGAGAGGCATGCGGAGATCACTGCTTCAAAAGGTAACCATGCCTGACTCCTCTTGAACATTGATAGGCATCCCAATATTCCTGTGGCTACTGGAAAGGGACCCTGGGTCTCCTGCCTCACCTCGAGAAGCATCCCTATTGCTCTGACAAGCCTCGAAGAGATCCCTGAGGTGTCCCTCGTAACTAGACAAAAGTTCTGACGTCGCTGAACAAACCCGAGTTTTGAAAGGCCATTCCCGCCGTAACTCGAGAATGCAACCCAGCTCCCGCCGCAACTCGAGAAAAAGCCATGAGACTTCCCCCTTGAAGCGAGATGAGACCCGATTCCCCTGCATTGCATGCACAGAAATTCCGTGATCGCCATCAAACATCTAAGGAGCGTCGACGTGCTTGATGGATCTCGAGACAGTCCCCACGAACACGGTCACAAGTCTAGAGTGACCCTGACGTCACCACAGCACAGTGAAGGAGCTCCATGTACCCCAAATCAACTCGAGATGAGGCCCGATTCCCCTGCAATGACTCCAGAGCCATCCCCAGTTCCCCCCATCAAACACGACCAGTGGCTTGACTTCCTTTAGACCACTCCAGAGATTCCCCGAGAACACTGTCTCAAGTCTAGAGGAACACCAAGTTCAGCACAGCAACTCGAGGAATGCTCCGTTTACCCCAAATCGTCTCGAGATACAAGCTGATTCCCTGGCTTAGTGTCAAGACGTATACCAATTTTCCACCAGCCCCTCAGCAGGAGGCCTCTTTCAGCAATAGGTATGTGGGAGGGACCCTGAGATTTGCTGCCTCAAGTCGAATCGACACCGAGATTTCCTGACTCGAAAGGAGGACGGATTTCCTTGCAGTCGCTTGAAAACAGGCTCGTCTTTGATCTAACAAGATGAAGGGATGTCTGAGTACACTGTGGAGACCATAGAGAGCAAGACCTAGGTCCCCGCCTGCTTTCGACAGAATGACTCATCCCTTTGAAACTATGAGAGGCACACAGAGATCACTGCTTCAAAAGGTGACGATGCCTGACTCCTCTTGAATATTGATAGGCATCCCAATATCCCTGTGGCTACTGGAAAGGGACCCTGGGTCTCCTGCCTCACCTCGAGAAGCATCCCTTTTGCTGTGCCAAGCCTCGAAGAGATTCCTGAAGTGTCCCTCGTAACCAGACAAGTGTACTGACGCTGAACAAACCCGAGTTTTGAAGGGCCATCCCCGCCCTAACTCGAGAATATACTCAAGGCCCCGCCGCAATTCGAGAAAAACCATGAGCCTTCCCCCTCAAAGCGAGATGAGGCCCGATTCCCCTGCATTGCATGCAGAGCAATTCCATGATCCTAATCAAACATGTAAATAGCCTTGACTTGCTTGATGGATCTAGAGATAGTACCCAAGATTACAGTCTCAAGTCTAGAGGGACACTGTGGTCACCACAGCAACGCGAAGTAGCTCCTTGTACCCCAAATCACCTCGAGATTAGGCTCGATTCCCCTGCATTGACTCCAGAGACATCCCCCGTTCCCCGTCAAACAGGACCAGTGGCTTGACTTCCTTTAGGCAACTCCAAAGATTCCCCGGGAACACTGTCCCACGTCTAGAGGAATCCGAAGTTCAGCACAGCAACTTGACGAATGCTTCGTGTACCCCAAATCGTCTCGAGATGAGAGATGATTCCCTGTCTTAGACACAAGAAGTATGCCAACTTTCCAAAAGCCTCTAAAGAGGAGGCCTTTTTCAGCAATAGGTATGCGGTAGGGACCCTGAGTTTGCTGCCTCAAGTGGAATATACACCGAGAAGCCCTAATTCGACAGAATGCCGGATTTCCTTGCAGTGGTTTGAATACAGGCTCGTGGTTCATCTCACAAGATGAAGGGATGTCTGATTCCCATGTGGAGACTATAGAGAAAGCCCTAGGTCCCCGCCTCATTTCGACGGAATGCCTCAGATCCCTTTGAAACCTCAAGGGGCATGCGGAGTTCACTGCTTCAAAAGGTGACGATGCCTGACTCCTCTTGAACATTGACAGAAATCCCCGTATACCTGTGGCTACTGGAAAGGGATCCTGGGTCTCGCGCCTTACCTCGAGATGCCTCCCTTTTGCCCTGCCAAGCCTCTCAAGAGATTCCTGAGGTGTCCCTCGTAACTAGACAAGAGTTCTGACGTCGCTGAACAAGCCCGAGTTTTTGAAAGGCAATTCCTGCCATAACTCGAGAATGCAACCCAGCTCCCCGCCGCAATTCGCGAAAAACCATGAGACTTCCCCCTCGAAGCGAGATGAGGCCCGATTACCCAGCATTGCATGCAGAGCAATTCCGTGATCCCCATCAAACATGTAAGGAGACACGAATAGTTTGATGGATCTCGAGACAGTCCCCAAGCACACGGTCACAAGACTAGAGGGACACTGAAGTCACTCCAGCAACGTGAAGGTGACCCATGTACCCCAAATCAACTCGAGATGAGGCCCGATTCCCCTTCATTGACTCCAGGCCATCCCCCGTTCCCCATCAAACATGACCAGTGGCTTGAATTCGTTTGGGCAAATCCAGAGATACCCCAAAAACATCTTCCCAAATCTAGAAGACCAAGTTCAGCACAGCGACTCGAGGAATGCTCCGTGCACCCCAAATCGTCTATAGATGAGAGCAGATTACCAGGCTTCGACTCAAGACGTATGGCCTTTCCACAAGCTCCTCAAGAGGTGTCTTCTCTGAGACAACAGGTACGTGGGAGGGACCCTGAGTTTGCTGCCTTAAGTTGAATCTACACCGAGAACGTCTGACTCGAAAGGAGGCCGGATTTCCTTTCAGTGGGTTGAATAAAGGCTCGTCTGTAATCTCACAAGATGAAGGGATGTCTGAATCCCCCGTGGAGACCACAGGGTAAGCCCTATGTCCCCACCTCATTTCGACGGAATGCCTCAGATCACTTTGACACATTAAGGGGCACGCGGAGTTCACTGCTTCAAAAGGTGACGATGCCTGACTCCTCTTGAACATTGATAGAAATCCCAGTATTCCTGTGGTTACTGGAAAGGGACCCTGTGTCTCCCGCCTCACCTCACCTCGAAAAGAATCCCTTTTGCACTGCCAAGCCTCGAAGAGATTCCTGAGACGTCCCTCGTAACTAGTCAGGAGTCCGGACGTCGCTGAACAAACACGAGTTTTGAAGAGCCATCCCCGTCATAACTCGAGAATATACCCCAGGTCCCCACGGAAACTCGAGAAAAACAATGAGACTTTCCCTGGAATCGAAAGGAGGCCCGATTCCCCTGCATTGCATGCAGAGCAATTCCGTGATCCCCATCAAACATCTAAGGAGCGTCGACGTGCTTGATGGATCTCGAGACAGTCCCCAAGAACACGGTCAAAAGTCTAGAGGGACCCTGAGATCACCAGGGCACCGCGAAGCAGCTCCATGTACCCCAAATCAACTCGAGATGAGGCCTGATTCTCCTGCAATGACTCCAGAGCCATCCCCATTTCCCCATCAAACATGACCAGTGGCTTGACTTCCTTTAGACCACTCCAGAGATTCCCCCCGAAAAAACTGTCTCAAGTCTAGAGGAACACGAAGTTCAGCACAGCATCACGAGGAATGCTCCGTGTATCCCAAATCGTCTCGAGATGCAAGCTGATTCCCTGGCTTAATGTCAAGACGTATACCAATTTTCCACCAGCCCCTCAACAGGAGGCCTCCTTCAGCAATAGGTATGTGGAAGGGACCGTGAGTTTGCTGCCTCAAGTGGAATATATACCGAGAAGACCTGACTTGATAGGAAGATGGATTTCCTTGCAGTGGCTTGAATACAGGCTTGTCTTTGATCTAACAAGATGAAGGGATGTCTGAGTCCCCTGTGGAGACCATAGAGAAAGCCCTAGGTCCCCGCCTCCTTTCAACCGAATGACTCATCCCTTTGAGTCCTCGAGAGGCATGCGGAGATCACTGCTTCAAAAGGTAACCATGCCTGACTCCTCTTGAACATTGATAGGCATCCCAATATTCCTGTGGCTACTGGAAAGGGACCCTGGGTCTCCTGCCTCACCTCGAGAAGCATCCCTATTGCTCTGACAAGCCTCGAAGAGATCCCTGAGGTGTCCCTCGTAACTAGACAAAAGTTCTGACGTCGCTGAACAAACCCGAGTTTTGAAAGGCCATTCCCGCCGTAACTCGAGATGCAACCCAGCTCCCGCCGCAACTCGAGAAAAGCCATGAGACTTCCCCCTTGAAGCGAGATGAGACCCGATTCCCCTGCATTGCATGCACAGAAATTCCGTGATCGCCATCAAACATCTAAGGAGCGTCGACGTGCTTGATGGATCTCGAGACAGTCCCCACGAACACGGTCACAAGTCTAGAGTGACCCTGACGTCACCACAGCACAGTGAAGGAGCTCCATGTACCCCAAATCAACTCGAGATGAGGCCCGATTCCCCTGCAATGACTCCAGAGCCATCCCCAGTTCCCCATCAAACACGACCAGTGGCTTGACTTCCTTTAGACCACTCCAGAGATTCCCCGAGAACACTGTCTCAAGTCTAGAGGAACACCAAGTTCAGCACAGCAACTCGAGGAATGCTCCGTTTACCCCAAATCGTCTCGAGATACAAGCTGATTCCCTGGCTTAGTGTCAAGACGTATACCAATTTTCCACCAGCCCCTCAGCAGGAGGCCTCTTTCAGCAATAGGTATGTGGGAGGGACCCTGAGATTGCTGCCTCAAGTCGAATCGACACCGAGATTTCCTGACTCGAAAGGAGGACGGATTTCCTTGCAGTCGCTTGAAAACAGGCTCGTCTTTGATCTAACAAGATGAAGGGATGTCTGAGTACACTGTGGAGACCATAGAGCAAGACCTAGGTCCCCGCCTGCTTTCGACAGAATGACTCATCCCTTTGAAACTATGAGAGGCACACAGAGATCACTGCTTCAAAAGGTGACGATGCCTGACTCCTCTTGAATATTGATAGGCATCCCAATATCCCTGTGGCTACTGGAAAGGGACCCTGGGTCTCCTGCCTCACCTCGAGAAGCATCCCTTTTGCTGTGCCAAGCCTCGAAGAGATTCCTGAAGTGTCCCTCGTAACCAGACAAGTGTACTGACGTCGCTGAACAAACCCGAGTTTTGAAGGGCCATCCCCGCCCTAACTCGAGAATATACTCAAGGCCCCGCCGCAATTCGAGAAAAACCATGAGCCTTCCCCCTCAAAGCGAGATGAGGCCCGATTCCCCTGCATTGCATGCAGAGCAATTCCATGATCCTAATCAAACATGTAAATAGCCTTGACTTGCTTGATGGATCTAGAGATAGTACCCAAGATTACAGTCTCAAGTCTAGAGGGACACTGTGGTCACCACAGCAACGCGAAGTAGCTCCTTGTACCCCAAATCACCTCGAGATTAGGCTCGATTCCCCTGCATTGACTCCAGAGACATCCCCCGTTCCCCGTCAAACAGGACCAGTGGCTTGACTTCCTTTAGGCAACTCCAAAGATTCCCCGGGAACACTGTCCCACGTCTAGAGGAATCCGAAGTTCAGCACAGCAACTTGACGAATGCTTCGTGTACCCCAAATCGTCTCGAGATGAGAGATGATTCCCTGTCTTAGACACAAGAAGTATGCCAACTTTCCAAAAGCCTCTAAAGAGGAGGCCTTTTTCAGCAATAGGTATATGCGGTAGGGACCCTGAGTTTGCTGCCTCAAGTGGAATATACACCGAGAAGCCCTAATTCGACAGAATGCCGGATTTCCTTGCAGTGGTTTGAATACAGGCTCGTGGTTCATCTCACAAGATGAAGGGATGTCTGATTCCCATGTGGAGACTATAGAGAAAGCCCTAGGTCCCCCGCCTCATTTCGACGGAATGCCTCAGATCCCTTTGAAACCTCAAGGGGCATGCGGAGTTCACTGCTTCAAAAGGTGACGATGCCTGACTCCTCTTGAACATTGACAGAAATCCCCGTATACCTGTGGCTACTGGAAAGGGATCCTGGGTCTCGCGCCTTACCTCGAGATGCCTCCCTTTTGCCCTGCCAAGCCTCTCAAGAGATTCCTGAGGTGTCCCTCGTAACTAGACAAGAGTTCTGACGTCGCTGAACAAGCCCGAGTTTTGAAAGGCAATTCCTGCCATAACTCGAGAATGCAACCCAGCTCCCCGCCGCAATTCGCGAAAAACCATGAGACTTCCCCCTCGAAGCGAGATGAGGCCCGATTACCCAGCATTGCATGCAGAGCAATTCCGTGATCCCCATCAAACATGTAAGGAGACACGAATAGTTTGATGGATCTCGAGACAGTCCCCAAGCACACGGTCACAAGACTAGAGGGACACTGAAGTCACTCCAGCAACGTGAAGGTGACCCATGTACCCCAAATCAACTCGAGATGAGGCCCGATTCCCCTTCATTGACTCCAGGCCATCCCCCGTTCCCCATCAAACATGACCAGTGGCTTGAATTCGTTTGGGCAAATCCAGAGATACCCCAAAAACATCTTCCCAAATCTAGAAGACCAAGTTCAGCACAGCGACTCGAGGAATGCTCCGTGCACCCCAAATCGTCTATAGATGAGAGCAGATTACCAGGCTTCGACTCAAGACGTATGGCAACTTTCCACAAGCTCCTCAAGAGGTGTCTTCTCTGAGACAACAGGTACGTGGGAGGGACCCTGAGAGTTTGCTGCCTTAAGTTGAATCTACACCGAGAACGTCTGACTCGAAAGGAGGCCGGATTTCCTTTCAGTGGGTTGAATAAAGGCTCGTCTGTAATCTCACAAGATGAAGGGATGTCTGAATCCCCCGTGGAGACCACAGGGTAAGCCCTATGTCCCCACCTCATTTCGACGGAATGCCTCAGATCACTTTGACACATTAAGGGGCACGCGGAGTTCACTGCTTCAAAAGGTGACGATGCCTGACTCCTCTTGAACATTGATAGAAATCCCAGTATTCCTGTGGTTACTGGAAAGGGACCCTGTGTCTCCCGCCTCACCTCGAAAAGAATCCCTTTTGCACTGCCAAGCCTCGAAGAGATTCCTGAGACGTCCCTCGTAACTAGTCAGGAGTCCGGACGTCGCTGAACAAACACGAGTTTTGAAGAGCCATCCCCGTCATAACTCGAGAATATACCCCAGGTCCCCACGGAAACTCGAGAAAAACAATGAGACTTTCCCTGGAAAAAAAGGAGGCCCGATTCCCCTGCATTGCATGCAGAGCAATTCCGTGATCCCCATCAAACATCTAAGGAGCGTCGACGTGCTTGATGGATCTCGAGACAGTCCCCAAGAACACGGTCAAAAGTCTAGAGGGACCCTGAGATCACCAGGGCACCGCGAAGCAGCTCCATGTACCCCAAATCAACTCGAGATGAGGCCTGATTCTCCTGCAATGACTCCAGAGCCATCCCCATTTCCCCATCAAACATGACCAGTGGCTTGACTTCCTTTAGACCACTCCAGAGATTCCCCGAAAAAACTGTCTCAAGTCTAGAGGAACACGAAGTTCAGCACAGCATCACGAGGAATGCTCCGTGTATCCCAAATCGTCTCGAGATGCAAGCTGATTCCCTGGCTTAATGTCAAGACGTATACCAATTTTCCACCAGCCCCTCAACAGGAGGCCTCCTTCAGCAATAGGTATGTGGAAGGGACCGTGAGTTTGCTGCCTCAAGTGGAATAACCGAGAAGACCTGACTTGATAGGAAGATGGATTTCCTTGCAGTGGCTTGAATACAGGCTTGTCTTTGATCTAACAAGATGAAGGGATGTCTGAGTCCCCTGTGGAGACCATAGAGAAAGCCCTAGGTCCCCGCCTCCTTTCAACCGAATGACTCATCCCTTTGAGTCCTCGAGAGGCATGCGGAGATCACTGCTTCAAAAGGTAACCATGCCTGACTCCTCTTGAACATTGATAGGCATCCCAATATTCCTGTGGCTACTGGAAAGGGACCCTGGGTCTCCTGCCTCACCTCGAGAAGCATCCCTATTGCTCTGACAAGCCTCGAAGAGATCCCTGAGGTGTCCCTCGTAACTAGACAAAAGTTCTGACGTCGCTGAACAAACCCGAGTTTTGAAAGGCCATTCCCGCCGTAACTCGAGAATGCAACCCAGCTCCCGCCGCAACTCGAGAAAAGCCATGAGACTTCCCCCTTGAAGCGAGATGAGACCCGATTCCCCTGCATTGCATGCACAGAAATTCCGTGATCGCCATCAAACATCTAAGGAGCGTCGACGTGCTTGATGGATCTCGAGACAGTCCCCCCCACGAACACGGTCACAAGTCTAGAGTGACCCTGACGTCACCACAGCACAGTGAAGGAGCTCCATGTACCCCAAATCAACTCGAGATGAGGCCCGATTCCCCTGCAATGACTCCAGAGCCATCCCCAGTTCCCCATCAAACACGACCAGTGGCTTGACTTCCTTTAGACCACTCCAGAGATTCCCCGAGAACACTGTCTCAAGTCTAGAGGAACACCAAGTTCAGCACAGCAACTCGAGGAATGCTCCGTTTACCCCAAATCGTCTCGAGATACAAGCTGATTCCCTGGCTTAGTGTCAAGACGTATACCAATTTTCCACCAGCCCCTCAGCAGGAGGCCTCTTTCAGCAATAGGTATGTGGGAGGGACCCTGAGATTGCTGCCTCAAGTCGAATCGACACCGAGATTTCCTGACTCAAAGGAGGACGGATTTCCTTGCAGTCGCTTGAAAACAGGCTCGTCTTTGATCTAACAAGATGAAGGGATGTCTGAGTACACTGTGGAGACCATAGAGCAAGACCTAGGTCCCCCCCGCCTGCTTTCGACAGAATGACTCATCCCTTTGAAACTATGAGAGGCACACAGAGATCACTGCTTCAAAAGGTGACGATGCCTGACTCCTCTTGAATATTGATAGGCATCCCAATATCCCTGTGGCTACTGGAAAGGGACCCTGGGTCTCCTGCCTCACCTCGAGAAGCATCCCTTTTGCTGTGCCAAGCCTCGAAGAGATTCCTGAAGTGTCCCTCGTAACCAGACAAGTGTACTGACGTCGCTGAACAAACCCGAGTTTTGAAGGGCCATCCCCGCCCTAACTCGAGAATATACTCAAGGCCCCGCCGCAATTCGAGAAAAACCATGAGCCTTCCCCCTCAAAGCGAGATGAGGCCCGATTCCCCTGCATTGCATGCAGAGCAATTCCATGATGATCCTAATCAAACATGTAAATAGCCTTGACTTGCTTGATGGATCTAGAGATAGTACCCAAGATTACAGTCTCAAGTCTAGAGGGACACTGTGGTCACCACAGCAACGCGAAGTAGCTCCTTGTACCCCAAATCACCTCGAGATTAGGCTCGATTCCCCTGCATTGACTCCAGAGACATCCCCCGTTCCCCGTCAAACAGGACCAGTGGCTTGACTTCCTTTAGGCAACTCCAAAGATTCCCCGGGAACACTGTCCCACGTCTAGAGGAATCCGAAGTTCAGCACAGCAACTTGACGAATGCTTCGTGTACCCCAAATCGTCTCGAGATGAGAGATGATTCCCTGTCTTAGACACAAGAAGTATGCCAACTTTCCAAAAGCCTCTAAAGAGGAGGCCTTTTTCAGCAATAGGTATGCGGTAGGGACCCTGAGTTTGCTGCCTCAAGTGGAATATACACCGAGAAGCCCTAATTCGACAGAATGCCGGATTTCCTTGCAGTGGTTTGAATACAGGCTCGTGGTTCATCTCACAAGATGAAGGGATGTCTGATTCCCATGTGGAGACTATAGAGAAAGCCCTAGGTCCCCGCCTCATTTCGACGGAATGCCTCAGATCCCTTTGAAACCTCAAGGGGCATGCGGAGTTCACTGCTTCAAAAGGTGACGATGCCTGACTCCTCTTGAACATTGACAGAAATCCCCGTATACCTGTGGCTACTGGAAAGGGATCCTGGGTCTCGCGCCTTACCTCGAGATGCCTCCCTTTTGCCCTGCCAAGCCTCTCAAGAGATTCCTGAGGTGTCCCTCGTAACTAGACAAGAGTTCTGACGTCGCTGAACAAGCCCGAGTTTTGAAAGGCAATTCCTGCCATAACTCGAGAATGCAACCCAGCTCCCCGCCGCAATTCGCGAAAAACCATGAGACTTCCCCCTCGAAGCGAGATGAGGCCCGATTACCCAGCATTGCATGCAGAGCAATTCCGTGATCCCCATCAAACATGTAAGGAGACACGAATAGTTTGATGGATCTCGAGACAGTCCCCAAGCACACGGTCACAAGACTAGAGGGACACTGAAGTCACTCCAGCAACGTGAAGGTGACCCATGTACCCCAAATCAACTCGAGATGAGGCCCGATTCCCCTTCATTGACTCCAGGCCATCCCCCGTTCCCCATCAAACATGACCAGTGGCTTGAATTCGTTTGGGCAAATCCAGAGATACCCCAAAAACATCTTCCCAAATCTAGAAGACCAAGTTCAGCACAGCGACTCGAGGAATGCTCCGTGCACCCCAAATCGTCTATAGATGAGAGCAGATTACCAGGCTTCGACTCAAGACGTATGGCAACTTTCCACAAGCTCCTCAAGAGGTGTCTTCTCTGAGACAACAGGTACGTGGGAGGGACCCTGAGTTTGCTGCCTTAAGTTGAATCTACACCGAGAACGTCTGACTCGAAAGGAGGCCGGATTTCCTTTCAGTGGGTTGAATAAGGCTCGTCTCGTCTGTAATCTCACAAGATGAAGGGATGTCTGAATCCCCCGTGGAGACCACAGGGTAAGCCCTATGTCCCCACCTCATTTCGACGGAATGCCTCAGATCACTTTGACACATTAAGGGGCACGCGGAGTTCACTGCTTCAAAAGGTGACGATGCCTGACTCCTCTTGAACATTGATAGAAATCCCAGTATTCCTGTGGTTACTGGAAAGGGACCCTGTGTCTCCCGCCTCACCTCGAAAAGAATCCCTTTTGCACTGCCAAGCCTCGAAGAGATTCCTGAGACGTCCCTCGTAACTAGTCAGGAGTCCGGACGTCGCTGAACAAACACGAGTTTTGAAGAGCCATCCCCGTCATAACTCGAGAATATACCCCAGGTCCCCACGGAAACTCGAGAAAAACAATGAGACTTTCCCTGGAATCGAAAGGAGGCCCGATTCCCCTGCATTGCATGCAGAGCAATTCCGTGATCCCCATCAAACATCTAAGGAGCGTCGAGTGCTGCTTGATGGATCTCGAGACAGTCCCCAAGAACACGGTCAAAAGTCTAGAGGGACCCTGAGATCACCAGGGCACCGCGAAGCAGCTCCATGTACCCCAAATCAACTCGAGATGAGGCCTGATTCTCCTGCAATGACTCCAGAGCCATCCCCATTTCCCCATCAAACATGACCAGTGGCTTGACTTCCTTTAGACCACTCCAGAGATTCCCCGAGAAAACTGTCTCAAGTCTAGAGGAACACGAAGTTCAGCACAGCATCACGAGGAATGCTCCGTGTATCCCAAATCGTCTCGAGATGCAAGCTGATTCCCTGGCTTAATGTCAAGACGTATACCAATTTTCCACCAGCCCCTCAACAGGAGGCCTCCTTCAGCAATAGGTATGTGGAAGGGACCGTGAGTTTGCTGCCTCAAGTGGAATATATACCGAGAAGACCTGACTTGATAGGAAGATGGATTTCCTTGCAGTGGCTTGAATACAGGCTTGTCTTTGATCTAACAGAGATGAAGGGATGTCTGAGTCCCCTGTGGAGACCATAGAGAAAGCCCTAGGTCCCCGCCTCCTTTCAACCGAATGACTCATCCCTTTGAGTCCTCGAGAGGCATGCGGAGATCACTGCTTCAAAAGGTAACCATGCCTGACTCCTCTTGAACATTGATAGGCATCCCAATATTCCTGTGGCTACTGGAAAGGGACCCTGGGTCTCCTGCCTCACCTCGAGAAGCATCCCTATTGCTCTGACAAGCCTCGAAGAGATCCCTGAGGTGTCCCTCGTAACTAGACAAAAGTTCTGACGTCGCTGAACAAACCCGAGTTTTGAAAGGCCATTCCCGCCGTAACTCGAGAATGCAACCCAGCTCCCGCCGCAACTCGAGAAAAGCCATGAGACTTCCCCCTTGAAGCGAGATGAGACCCGATTCCCCTGCATTGCATGCACAGAAATTCCGTGATCGCCATCAAACATCTAAGGAGCGTCGACGTGCTTGATGGATCTCGAGACAGTCCCCACGAACACGGTCACAAGTCTAGAGTGACCCTGACGTCACCACAGCACAGTGAAGGAGCTCCATGTACCCCAAATCAACTCGAGATGAGGCCCGATTCCCCTGCAATGACTCCAGAGCCATCCCCAGTTCCCCATCAAACACGACCAGTGGCTTGACTTCCTTTAGACCACTCCAGAGATTCCCCGAGAACACTGTCTCAAGTCTAGAGGAACACCAAGTTCAGCACAGCAACTCGAGGAATGCTCCGTTTACCCCAAATCGTCTCGAGATACAAGCTGATTCCCTGGCTTAGTGTCAAGACGTATACCAATTTTCCACCAGCCCCTCAGCAGGAGGCCTCTTTCAGCAATAGGTATGTGGGAGGGACCCTGAGATTGCTGCCTCAAGTCGAATCGACACCGAGATTTCCTGACTCGAAAGGAGGACGGATTTCCTTGCAGTCGCTTGAAAACAGGCTCGTCTTTGATCTAACAAGATGAAGGGATGTCTGAGTACACTGTGTGGAGACCATAGAGCAAGACCTAGGTCCCCGCCTGCTTTCGACAGAATGACTCATCCCTTTGAAACTATGAGAGGCACACAGAGATCACTGCTTCAAAAGGTGACGATGCCTGACTCCTCTTGAATATTGATAGGCATCCCAATATCCCTGTGGCTACTGGAAAGGGACCCTGGGTCTCCTGCCTCACCTCGAGAAGCATCCCTTTTGCTGTGCCAAGCCTCGAAGAGATTCCTGAAGTGTCCCTCGTAACCAGACAAGTGTACTGACGTCGCTGAACAAACCCGAGTTTTGAAGGCCATCCCCGCCCTAACTCGAGAATATACTCAAGGCCCCGCCGCAATTCGAGAAAAACCATGAGCCTTCCCCCTCAAAGCGAGATGAGGCCCGATTCCCCTGCATTGCATGCAGAGCAATTCCATGATCCTAATCAAACATGTAAATAGCCTTGACTTGCTTGATGGATCTAGAGATAGTACCCAAGATTACAGTCTCAAGTCTAGAGGGACACTGTGGTCACCACAGCAACGCGAAGTAGCTCCTTGTACCCCAAATCACCTCGAGATTAGGCTCGATTCCCCTGCATTGACTCCAGAGACATCCCCCGTTCCCCGTCAAACAGGACCAGTGGCTTGACTTCCTTTAGGCAACTCCAAAGATTCCCCGGGAACACTGTCCCAGTCTAGAGGAATCCGAAGTTCAGCACAGCAACTTGACGAATGCTTCGTGTACCCCAAATCGTCTCGAGATGAGAGATGATTCCCTGTCTTAGACACAAGAAGTATGCCAACTTTCCAAAAGCCTCTAAAGAGGAGGCCTTTTTCAGCAATAGGTATGCGGTAGGGACCCTGAGTTTGCTGCCTCAAGTGGAATATACACCGAGAAGCCCTAATTCGACAGAATGCCGGATTTCCTTGCAGTGGTTTGAATACAGGCTCGTGGTTCATCTCACAAGATGAAGGGATGTCTGATTCCCATGTGGAGACTATAGAGAAAGCCCTAGGTCCCTAGGTCCCCCCCGCCTCATTTCGACGGAATGCCTCAGATCCCTTTGAAACCTCAAGGGGCATGCGGAGTTCACTGCTTCAAAAGGTGACGATGCCTGACTCCTCTTGAACATTGACAGAAATCCCCGTATACCTGTGGCTACTGGAAAGGGATCCTGGGTCTCGCGCCTTACCTCGAGATGCCTCCCTTTTGCCCTGCCAAGCCTCTCAAGAGATTCCTGAGGTGTCCCTCGTAACTAGACAAGAGTTCTGACGTCGCTGAACAAGCCCGAGTTTTGAAAGGCAATCCCCCTGCCATAACTCGAGAATGCAACCCAGCTCCCCGCCGCAATTCGCGAAAAACCATGAGACTTCCCCCTCGAAGCGAGATGAGGCCCGATTCCCCTGCATTGCATGCAGAGCAATTCCGTGATCCCCATCAAACATGTAAGGAGACACGAATAGTTTGATGGATCTCGAGACAGTCCCCAAGCACACGGTCACAAGACTAGAGGGACACTGAAGTCACTCCAGCAACGTGAAGGTGACCCATGTACCCCAAATCAACTCGAGATGAGGCCCGATTCCCCTTCATTGACTCCAGGCCATCCCCCGTTCCCCATCAAACATGACCAGTGGCTTGAATTCTTTTGGGCAAATCCAGAGATTACCCCAAAAACATCTTCCCAGTCTAGAAGAACCAAGTTCAGCACAGCGACTCGAGGAATGCTCCGTGTACCCCAAATCGTCTCGATAGATGAGAGCATGATTACCTGGCTTCGACTCAAGACGTATGGCAACTTTCCACAAGCCTCCTCAAGAGGAGGTCTTCTCTGAGCAACAGGTACGTGGGAGGGACCCTGAGTTTGCTGCCTCAAGTTGAATCTACACCGAGAACCCTGACTCGAAAGGAGGCCGGATTTCCTTGCAGTGGGTTGAATACAGGCTCGTCTTAATCTCACAAGATGAAGGGATGTCTGAATCCCTGTGTGGAGACCATAGAGAAAGCCCTAGGTCCCCGCCTCTTTCGACGGAATGCCTCAGATCACTTTGACACATTAAGGGGCACGCGGAGTTCACTGCTTCAAAAGGTGACGATGCCTGACTCCTCTTGAACATTGATAGAAATCCCAGTATTCCTGTGGCTACTGGAAAGGGACCCTGTGTCTCCCGCCTCACCTCGAAAAGAATCCCTTTTGCACTGCCAAGCCTCGAAGAGATTCCTGAGGTGTCCCTCGTAACTAGACAAGAGTTCTGACGTCGCTGAACAAACACGAGTTTTGAAGGCCATCCCCGCCATAACTCGAGAATGCAACCCAGGTCCCCCCGCAAACTCGAGAAAAACCATGAGACTTCCCCCTCGAAGCGAGATGAGGCCCGATTCCCCTGCATTGCATGCAGAGCAATTCCGTGATCCCCATCAAACATGTAAGGAGCGTCGACGTGCTTGATGGATCTCGAGACAGTCCCCAAGAACACGGTCACAAGTCTAGAGGGACCCTGAGTCACCAGCAACGCGAAGGTGCCCATGTACCCCAAATCAACTCGAGATGAGGCCGATTCCCCTGCAATGACTCCAGAGCCATCCCCCGTTCCCCATCAAACATGACCAGTGGCTTGACTTCCTTTAGGCAACTCCAGAGATTCCCCGAAAACACTGTCCAAGTCTAGAGAACCAAGTTCAGCACAGCACTCGAGGAATGCTCCGTGTACCCCAAATCGTCTCGAGATGAAGCTGATTCCCTGGCTTCGATGTCAAGACGTATACCAATTTTCCACAAGCCCCTCACAGGAGGCCTCTCTTCAGCAATAGGTATGTGGGAGGGACCCTGAGTTTGCTGCCTCAAGTGGAATATACACCGAGAAGACCTGACTCGAAAGGAGGCCGGATTTCCTTGCAGTGGCTTGAATACAGGCTCGTCTTTGATCTAACAAGATGAAGGGATGTCTGAGTCCCCTGTGGAGACCATAGAGAAAGCCCTAGGTCCCCCCGCCTCATTTCGACGGAATGCCTCATCCCTTTGAACCTCGAGAGGCATGCGGAGTTCACTGCTTCAAAAGGTGACGATGCCTGACTCCTCTTGAACATTGATAGAAATCCCAATATTCCTGTGGCTACTGGAAAGGGACCCTGGGTCTCCCGCCTCACCTCGAGAAGCATCCCTTTTGCACTGCCAAGCCTCGAAGAGATTCCTGAGGTGTCCCTCGTAACTAGACAAAGAGTTCTGACGTCGCTGAACAAACCCGAGTTTTGAAAGCCATTCCCGCCATAACTCGAGAATATACCCCAGCTCCCCGCCGCAACTCGAGAAAAACCATGAGACTTCCCCCTTGAAGCGAGATGAGGCCCGATTCCCCTGCATTGCATGCAGAGCAATTCCGTGATCCCCATCAAACATCTAAGGAGCGTCGACGTGCTTGATGGATCTCGAGACAGTCCCCAAGAACACGGTCACAAGTCTAGAGGGACCCTGAGTCACCAGGGCACCGCGAAGGAGCTCCATGTACCCCAAATCAACTCGAGATGAGGCCCGATTCCCCGCATTGACTCCAGAGCCATCCCCCGTTCCCCATCAAACATGACCAGTGGCTTGACTTCTTTTTAGACCACTCCAGAGATTCCCCGAAACACTGTCTCAAGTCTAGAGGAACACCAAGTTCAGCACAGCAACTCGAGGAATGCTCCGTGTACCCCAAATCGTCTCTCGAGATGATGCAAGCTGATTCCCTGGCTTTAATGTCAAGTATACCAATTTTCCACCAGCCCCTCTCAGGAGGCTCTCTTTCAGCAATAGGTATGTGGGAGGGACCCTGAGTTTGCTGCCTCAAGTGGAATACACCGAGAAGACCTGACTCGAAAGGAGGCCGGATTTCCTTGCAGTGGCTTGAATACAGGCTCGTCTTTGATCTAACAAGATGAAGGGATGTCTGAGTCCCCTGTGGAGACCATAGAGAAAGCCCTAGGTCCCCCCGCCTCTTTCGACGAATGACTCATCCCTTTGACCTCGAGAGGCATGCGGAGATCACTGCTTCAAAAGGTGACGATGCCTGACTCCTCTTGAACATTGATAGGCATCCCAATATTCCTGTGGCTACTGGAAAGGGACCCTGGGTCTCCTGCCTCACCTCGAGAAGCATCCCTTTTGCTCTGCCAAGCCTCGAAGAGATTCCTGAGTGTCCCTCGTAACTAGACAAAAGTTCTGACGTCGCTGAACAAACCCGAGTTTTGAAAGGCCATTCCCCCCGTAACTCGAGAATATGCAACCCAGCTCCCGCCGCAACTCGAGAAAAGCCATGAGACTTCCCCCTTGAAGCGAGATGAGGCCCGATTCCCCTGCATTGCATGCAGAGCAATTCCGTGATCCCCATCAAACATCTAAGGAGCGTCGACGTGCTTGATGGACTCCAGAGCCATCCCCATTTCCCCATCAAAACATGACCAGTGGCTTGACTTCCTTTAGGCAACTCCAGAGATTCCCCGAGAAAACTGTCTCAAGTCTAGAGGAACCGAAGTTCAGCACAGCAACACGAGGAATGCTCCGTGTACCCCAAATCGTCTCGAGATGCAAGCTGATTCCCTGGCTTAATGTCAAGACGTATACCAATTTTCCACAGCCCCAAGAGGAGGCCTCCTTCAGCAATAGGTATGTGGAAGGGACCCTGAGTTTGCTGCCTCAAGTGGAATATATACCGAGAGACCTGACCTGACTCGATAGGAAGCCGGATTTCCTTGCAGTGGCTTGAATACAGGCTCGTGTTTTGATCTAACAAGATGAAGGGATGTCTGAGTCCCCTGTGGAGACCATAGAGAAAGCCCTAGGTCCCCGCCTCATTTCAACCGAATGACTCATCCCTTTGAACCTCGAGAGGCATGCGGAGATCACTGCTTCAAAAGGTAACCATGCCTGACTCCTCTTGAACATTGATAGGCATCCCAATATTCCTGTGGCTACTGGAAAGGGACCTGGGTCTCCTGCCTCACCTCGAGAAGCATCCCTATTGCTCTGACAAGCCTCGAAGAGATCCCTGAGGTGTCCCTCGTAACTAGACAAAAGTTCTGACGTCGCTGAACAAACCCGAGTTTTGAAAGGCCATTCCCCCCGTAACTCGAGAATGCAACCCAGCTCCCCGCCGCAACTCGAGAAAAGCCATGAGACTTCCCCCTTGAAGCGAGATGAGACCCGATTCCCCTGCATTGCATGCAGAAATTCCGTGATCGCCATCAAACATCTAAGGAGCGTCGACGTGCTTGATGGATCTCGAGACAGTCCCCACGAACACGGTCACAAGTCTAGAGTGACCCTGACGTCACCACAGCACAGTGAAGGAGCTCCATGTACCCCAAATCAACTCGAGATGAGGCCCGATTCCCCTGCAATGACTCCAGAGCCATCCCCAGTTCCCCATCAAACACGACCAGTGGCTTGACTTCCTTTAGACCACTCCAGAGATTCCCCGAGAACACTGTCTCAAGTCTAGAGGAACACCAAGTTCAGCACAGCAACTCGAGGAATGCTCCGTTTACCCCAAATCGTCTCGAGATACAAGCTGATTCCCTGGCTTAGTGTCAAGACGTATACCAATTTTCCACCAGCCCCTCAGCAGGAGGCCTCTTTCAGCAATAGGTATGTGGGAGGGACCCTGAGATTGCTGCCTCAAGTCGAATCGACACCGAGATTTCCTGACTCGAAAGGAGGACGGATTTCCTTGCAGTCGCTTGAAAACAGGCTCGTCTTTGATCTAACAAGATGAAGGGATGTCTGAGTACACTGTGGAGACCATAGAGCAAGACCTAGGTCCCCGCCTGCTTTCGACAGAATGACTCATCCCTTTGAAACTATGAGAGGCACACAGAGATCACTGCTTCAAAAGGTGACGATGCCTGACTCCTCTTGAATATTGATAGGCATCCCAATATCCCTGTGGCTACTGGAAAGGGACCCTGGGTCTCCTGCCTCACCTCGAGAAGCATCCCTTTTGCTGTGCCAAGCCTCGAAGAGATTCCTGAAGTGTCCCTCGTAACCAGACAAGTGTACTGACGTCGCTGAACAAACCCGAGTTTTGAAGGGCCATCCCCGCCCTAACTCGAGAATATACTCAAGGCCCCGCCGCAATTCGAGAAAAACCATGAGCCTTCCCCCTCAAAGCGAGATGAGGCCCGATTCCCCTGCATTGCATGCAGAGCAATTCCATGATCCTAATCAAACATGTAAATAGCCTTGACTTGCTTGATGGATCTAGAGATAGTACCCAAGATTACAGTCTCAAGTCTAGAGGGACACTGTGGTCACCACAGCAACGCGAAGTAGCTCCTTGTACCCCAAATCACCTCGAGATTAGGCTCGATTCCCCTGCATTGACTCCAGAGACATCCCCCGTTCCCCGTCAAACAGGACCAGTGGCTTGACTTCCTTTAGGCAACTCCAAAGATTCCCCGGGAACACTGTCCCACGTCTAGAGGAATCCGAAGTTCAGCACAGCAACTTGACGAATGCTTCGTGTACCCCAAATCGTCTCGAGATGAGAGATGATTCCCTGTCTTAGACACAAGAAGTATGCCAACTTTCCAAAAGCCTCTAAAGAGGAGGCCTTTTTCAGCAATAGGTATGCGGTAGGGACCCTGAGTTTGCTGCCTCAAGTGGAATATACACCGAGAAGCCCTAATTCGACAGAATGCCGGATTTCCTTGCAGTGGTTTGAATACGCTCTCGTGGTTCATCTCACAAGATGAAGGGATGTCTGATTCCCATGTGGAGACTATAGAGAAAGCCCTAGGTCCCCGCCTCATTTCGACGGAATGCCTCAGATCCCTTTGAAACCTCAAGGGGCATGCGGAGTTCACTGCTTCAAAAGGTGACGATGCCTGACTCCTCTTGAACATTGACAGAAATCCCCGTATACCTGTGGCTACTGGAAAGGGATCCTGGGTCTCGCGCCTTACCTCGAGATGCCTCCCTTTTGCCCTGCCAAGCCTCTCAAGAGATTCCTGAGGTGTCCCTCGTAACTAGACAAGAGTTCTGACGTCGCTGAACAAGCCCGAGTTTTGAAAGGCAATTCCTGCCATAACTCGAGAATGCAACCCAGCTCCCCGCCGCAATTCGCGAAAAACCATGAGACTTCCCCCTCGAAGCGAGATGAGGCCCGATTACCCAGCATTGCATGCAGAGCAATTCCGTGATCCCCATCAAACATGTAAGGAGACACGAATAGTTTGATGGATCTCGAGACAGTCCCCAAGCACACGGTCACAAGACTAGAGGGACACTGAAGTCTCCAGCAACGTGAAGGTGACCCATGTACCCCAAATCAACTCGAGATGAGGCCCGATTCCCCTTCATTGACTCCAGGCCATCCCCCCCGTTCCCCATCAAACATGACCAGTGGCTTGAATTCGTTTGGGCAAATCCAGAGATACCCCAAAAACATCTTCCCAAATCTAGAAGACCAAGTTCAGCACAGCGACTCGAGGAATGCTCCGTGCACCCCAAATCGTCTATAGATGAGAGCAGATTACCAGGCTTCGACTCAAGACGTATGGCAACTTTCCACAAGCTCCTCAAGAGGTGTCTTCTCTGAGACAACAGGTACGTGGGAGGGACCCTGAGTTTGCTGCCTTAAGTTGAATCTACACCGAGAACGTCTGACTCGAAAGGAGGCCGGATTTCCTTTCAGTGGGTTGAATAAAGGCTCGTCTGTAATCTCACAAGATGAGGGATGTCTGAATCCCCCGTGGAGACCACAGGGTAAGCCCTATGTCCCCACCTCATTTCGACGGAATGCCTCAGATCACTTTGACACATTAAGGGGCACGCGGAGTTCACTGCTTCAAAAGGTGACGATGCCTGACTCCTCTTGAACATTGATAGAAATCCCAGTATTCCTGTGGTTACTGGAAAGGGACCCTGTGTCTCCCGCCTCACCTCGAAAAGAATCCCTTTTGCACTGCCAAGCCTCGAAGAGATTCCTGAGACGTCCCTCGTAACTAGTCAGGAGTCCGGACGTCGCTGAACAAACACGAGTTTTGAAGAGCCATCCCCGTCATAACTCGAGAATATACCCCAGGTCCCCACGGAAACTCGAGAAAAACAATGAGACTTTCCCTGGAATCGAAAGGAGGCCCGATTCCCCTGCATTGCATGCAGAGCAATTCCGTGATCCCCATCAAACATCTAAGGAGCGTCGACGTGCTTGATGGATCTCGAGACAGTCCCAAGAACACGGTCAAAAGTCTAGAGGGACCCTGAGATCACCAGGGCACCGCGAAGCAGCTCCATGTACCCCAAATCAACTCGAGATGAGGCCTGATTCTCCTGCAATGACTCCAGAGCCATCCCCATTTCCCCATCAAACATGACCAGTGGCTTGACTTCCTTTAGACCACTCCAGAGATTCCCCGAGAAAACTGTCTCAAGTCTAGAGGAACACGAAGTTCAGCACAGCATCACGAGGAATGCTCCGTGTATCCCAAATCGTCTCGAGATGCAAGCTGATTCCCTGGCTTAATGTCAAGACGTATACCAATTTTCCACCAGCCCCTCAACAGGAGGCCTCCTTCAGCAATAGGTATGTGGAAGGGACCGTGAGTTTGCTGCCTCAAGTGGAATATATACCGAGAAGACCTGACTTGATAGGAAGATGGATTTCCTTGCAGTGGCTTGAATACAGGCTTGTCTTTGATCTAACAAGATGAAGGGAGTCTGAGTCCCCTGTGGAGACCATAGAGAAAGCCCTAGGTCCCCGCCTCCTTTCAACCGAATGACTCATCCCTTTGAGTCCTCGAGAGGCATGCGGAGATCACTGCTTCAAAAGGTAACCATGCCTGACTCCTCTTGAACATTGATAGGCATCCCAATATTCCTGTGGCTACTGGAAAGGGACCCTGGGTCTCCTGCCTCACCTCGAGAAGCATCCCTATTGCTCTGACAAGCCTCGAAGAGATCCCTGAGGTGTCCCTCGTAACTAGACAAAAGTTCTGACGTCGCTGAACAAACCCGAGTTTTGAAAGGCCATTCCCGCCGTAACTCGAGAATGCAACCCAGCTCCCGCCGCAACTCGAGAAAAGCCATGAGACTTCCCCCTTGAAGCGAGATGAGACCCGATTCCCCTGCATTGCATGCACAGAAATTCCGTGATCGCCATCAAACATCTAAGGAGCGTCGACGTGCTTGATGGATCTCGAGACAGTCCCCACGAACACGGTCACAAGTCTAGAGTGACCCTGACGTCACCACAGCACAGTGAAGGAGCTCCATGTACCCCAAATCAACTCGAGATGAGGCCCGATTCCCCTGCAATGACTCCAGAGCCATCCCCAGTTCCCCATCAAACACGACCAGTGGCTTGACTTCCTTTAGACCACTCCAGAGATTCCCCGAGAACACTGTCTCAAGTCTAGAGGAACACCAAGTTCAGCACAGCAACTCGAGGAATGCTCCGTTTACCCCAAATCGTCTCGAGATACAAGCTGATTCCCTGGCTTAGTGTCAAGACGTATACCAATTTTCCACCAGCCCCCTCAGCAGGAGGCCTCTTTCAGCAATAGGTATGTGGGAGGGACCCTGAGATTGCTGCCTCAAGTCGAATCGACACCGAGATTTCCTGACTCGAAAGGAGGACGGATTTCCTTGCAGTCGCTTGAAAACAGGCTCGTCTTTGATCTAACAAGATGAAGGGATGTCTGAGTACACTGTGGAGACCTAGAAGACCAAGACCTAGGTCCCCGCCTGCTTTCGACAGAATGACTCATCCCTTTGAAACTATGAGAGGCACACAGAGATCACTGCTTCAAAAGGTGACGATGCCTGACTCCTCTTGAATATTGATAGGCATCCCAATATCCCTGTGGCTACTGGAAAGGGACCCTGGGTCTCCTGCCTCACCTCGAGAAGCATCCCTTTTGCTGTGCCAAGCCTCGAAGAGATTCCTGAAGTGTCCCTCGTAACCAGACAAGTGTACTGACGTCGCTGAACAAACCCGAGTTTTGAAGGGCCATCCCCGCCCTAACTCGAGAATATACTCAAGGCCCCGCCGCAATTCGAGAAAAACCATGAGCCTTCCCCCTCAAAGCGAGATGAGGCCCGATTCCCCTGCATTGCATGCAGAGCAATTCCATGATCCTAATCAAACATGTAAATAGCCTTGACTTGCTTGATGGATCTAGAGATAGTACCCAAGATTACAGTCTCAAGTCTAGAGGGACACTGTGGTCACCACAGCAACGCGAAGTAGCTCCTTGTACCCCAAAAATCACCTCGAGATTAGGCTCGATTCCCCTGCATTGACTCCAGAGACATCCCCCGTTCCCCGTCAAACAGGACCAGTGGCTTGACTTCCTTTAGGCAACTCCAAAGATTCCCCGGGAACACTGTCCCACGTCTAGAGGAATCCGAAGTTCAGCACAGCAACTTGACGAATGCTTCGTGTACCCCAAATCGTCTCGAGATGAGAGATGATTCCCTGTCTTAGACACAAGAAGTATGCCAACTTTCCAAAAGCCTCTAAAGAGGAGGCCTTTTTCAGCAATAGGTATGCGGTAGGGACCCTGAGTTTGCTGCCTCAAGTGGAATATACACCGAGAAGCCCTAATTCGACAGAATGCCGGATTTCCTTGCAGTGGTTTGAATACAGGCTCGTGGTTCATCTCACAAGATGAAGGGATGTCTGATTCCCATGTGGAGACTATAGAGAAAGCCCTAGGTCCCCGCCTCATTTCGACGGAATGCCTCAGATCCCTTTGAAACCTCAAGGGGCATGCGGAGTTCACTGCTTCAAAAGGTGACGATGCCTGACTCCTCTTGAACATTGACAGAAATCCCCGTATACCTGTGGCTACTGGAAAGGGATCCTGGGTCTCGCGCCTTACCTCGAGATGCCTCCCTTTTGCCCTGCCAAGCCTCTCAAGAGATTCCTGAGGTGTCCCTCGTAACTAGACAAGAGTTCTGACGTCGCTGAACAAGCCCGAGTTTTGAAAGGCAATTCCTGCCATAACTCGAGAATGCAACCCAGCTCCCCGCCGCAATTCGCGAAAAACCATGAGACTTCCCCCTCGAAGCGAGATGAGGCCCGATTACCCAGCATTGCATGCAGAGCAATTCCGTGATCCCCATCAAACATGTAAGGAGACACGAATAGTTTGATGGATCTCGAGACAGTCCCCAAGCACACGGTCACAAGACTAGAGGGACACTGAAGTCACACCAGCAACGTGAAGGTGACCCATGTACCCCAAATCAACTCGAGATGAGGCCCGATTCCCCTTCATTGACTCCAGGCCATCCCCCGTTCCCCATCAAACATGACCAGTGGCTTGAATTCGTTTGGGCAAATCCAGAGATACCCCAAAAACATCTTCCCAAATCTAGAAGACCAAGTTCAGCACAGCGACTCGAGGAATGCTCCGTGCACCCCAAATCGTCTATAGATGAGAGCAGATTACCAGGCTTCGACTCAAGACGTATGGCAACTTTCCACAAGCTCCTCAAGAGGTGTCTTCTCTGAGACAACAGGTACGTGGGAGGGACCCTGAGTTTGCTGCCTTAAGTTGAATCTACACCGAGAACGTCTGACTCGAAAGGAGGCCGGATTTCCTTTCAGTGGGTTGAATAAAGGCTCGTCTGTAATCTCACAAGATGAAGGGATGTCTGAATCCCCCGTGGAGACCACAGGGTAAGCCCTATGTCCCCACCTCATTTCGACGGAATGCCTCCTCAGATCACTTTGACACATTAAGGGGCACGCGGAGTTCACTGCTTCAAAAGGTGACGATGCCTGACTCCTCTTGAACATTGATAGAAATCCCAGTATTCCTGTGGTTACTGGAAAGGGACCCTGTGTCTCCCGCCTCACCTCGAAAAGAATCCCTTTTGCACTGCCAAGCCTCGAAGAGATTCCTGAGACGTCCCTCGTAACTAGTCAGGAGTCCGGACGTCGCTGAACAAACACGAGTTTTGAAGAGCCATCCCCGTCATAACTCGAGAATATACCCCAGGTCCCCACGGAAACTCGAGAAAAACAATGAGACTTTCCCTGGAATCGAAAGGAGGCCCGATTCCCCTGCATTGCATGCAGAGCAATTCCGTGATCCCCATCAAACATCTAAGGAGCGTCGACGTGCTTGATGGATCTCGAGACAGTCCCCAAGAACACGGTCAAAAGTCTAGAGGGACCCTGAGATCACCAGGGCACCGCGAAGCAGCTCCATGTACCCCCAAATCAACTCGAGATGAGGCCTGATTCTCCTGCAATGACTCCAGAGCCATCCCCATTTCCCCATCAAACATGACCAGTGGCTTGACTTCCTTTAGACCACTCCAGAGATTCCCCGAGAAAACTGTCTCAAGTCTAGAGGAACACGAAGTTCAGCACAGCATCACGAGGAATGCTCCGTGTATCCCAAATCGTCTCGAGATGCAAGCTGATTCCCTGGCTTAATGTCAAGACGTATACCAATTTTCCACCAGCCCCTCAACAGGAGGCCTCCTTCAGCAATAGGTATGTGGAAGGGACCGTGAGTTTGCTGCCTCAAGTGGAATATATACCGAGAAGACCTGACTTGATAGGAAGATGGATTTCCTTGCAGTGGCTTGAATACAGGCTTGTCTTTGATCTAACAAGATGAAGGGATGTCTGAGTCCCCTGTGGAGACCATAGAGAAAGCCCTAGGTCCCCGCCTCCTTTCAACCGAATGACTCATCCCTTGAGTCCTCGAGAGGCATGCGGAGATCACTGCTTCAAAAGGTAACCATGCCTGACTCCTCTTGAACATTGATAGGCATCCCAATATTCCTGTGGCTACTGGAAAGGGACCCTGGGTCTCCTGCCTCACCTCGAGAAGCATCCCTATTGCTCTGACAAGCCTCGAAGAGATCCCTGAGGTGTCCCTCGTAACTAGACAAAAGTTCTGACGTCGCTGAACAAACCCGAGTTTTGAAAGGCCATTCCCGCCGTAACTCGAGAATGCAACCCAGCTCCCGCCGCAACTCGAGAAAAGCCATGAGACTTCCCCCTTGAAGCGAGATGAGACCCGATTCCCCTGCATTGCATGCACAGAAATTCCGTGATCGCCATCAAACATCTAAGGAGCGTCGACGTGCTTGATGGATCTCGAGACAGTCCCCACGAACACGGTCACAAGTCTAGAGTGACCCTGACGTCACCACAGCACAGTGAAGGAGCTCCATGTACCCCAAATCAAATCACTCGAGATGAGGCCCGATTCCCCTGCAATGACTCCAGAGCCATCCCCAGTTCCCCATCAAACACGACCAGTGGCTTGACTTCCTTTAGACCACTCCAGAGATTCCCCGAGAACACTGTCTCAAGTCTAGAGGAACACCAAGTTCAGCACAGCAACTCGAGGAATGCTCCGTTTACCCCAAATCGTCTCGAGATACAAGCTGATTCCCTGGCTTAGTGTCAAGACGTATACCAATTTTCCACCAGCCCCTCAGCAGGAGGCCTCTTTCAGCAATAGGTATGTGGGAGGGACCCTGAGATTGCTGCCTCAAGTCGAATCGACACCGAGATTTCCTGACTCGAAAGGAGGACGGATTTCCTTGCAGTCGCTTGAAAACAGGCTCGTCTTTGATCTAACAAGATGAAGGGATGTCTGAGTACACTGTGGAGACCATAGAGCAAGACCTAGGTCCCCGCCTGCTTTCGACAGAATGACTCATCCCTTTGAAAAACTATGAGAGGCACACAGAGACACAGAGATCACTGCTTCAAAAGGTGACGATGCCTGACTCCTCTTGAATATTGATAGGCATCCCAATATCCCTGTGGCTACTGGAAAGGGACCCTGGGTCTCCTGCCTCACCTCGAGAAGCATCCCTTTTGCTGTGCCAAGCCTCGAAGAGATTCCTGAAGTGTCCCTCGTAACCAGACAAGTGTACTGACGTCGCTGAACAAACCCGAGTTTTGAAGGGCCATCCCCGCCCTAACTCGAGAATATACTCAAGGCCCCGCCGCAATTCGAGAAAAACCATGAGCCTTCCCCCTCAAAGCGAGATGAGGCCCGATTCCCCTGCATTGCATGCAGAGCAATTCCATGATCCTAATCAAACATGTAAATAGCCTTGACTTGCTTGATGGATCTAGAGATAGTACCCAAGATTACAGTCTCAAGTCTAGAGGGACACTGTGGTCACCACAGCAACGCGAAGTAGCTCCTTGTACCCCAAATCACCTCGAGATTAGGCTGATTCCCCTGCATTGACTCCAGAGACATCCCCCGTTCCCCGTCAAACAGGACCAGTGGCTTGACTTCCTTTAGGCAACTCCAAAGATTCCCCGGGAACACTGTCCCACGTCTAGAGGAATCCGAAGTTCAGCACAGCAACTTGACGAATGCTTCGTGTACCCCAAATCGTCTCGAGATGAGAGATGATTCCCTGTCTTAGACACAAGAAGTATGCCAACTTTCCAAAAGCCTCTAAAGAGGAGGCCTTTTTCAGCAATAGGTATGCGGTAGGGACCCTGAGTTTGCTGCCTCAAGTGGAATATACACCGAGAAGCCCTAATTCGACAGAATGCCGGATTTCCTTGCAGTGGTTTGAATACAGGCTCGTGGTTCATCTCACAAGATGAAGGGATGTCTGATTCCCATGTGGAGACTATAGAGAAAGCCCTAGGTCCCCGCCTCATTTCGACGGAATGCCTCAGATCCCTTTGAAACCTCAAGGGGCATGCGGAGTTTCACTGCTTCAAAAGGGTGACGATGCCTGACTCCTCTTGAACATTGACAGAAATCCCCGTATACCTGTGGCTACTGGAAAGGGATCCTGGGTCTCGCGCCTTACCTCGAGATGCCTCCCTTTTGCCCTGCCAAGCCTCTCAAGAGATTCCTGAGGTGTCCCTCGTAACTAGACAAGAGTTCTGACGTCGCTGAACAAGCCCGAGTTTTGAAAGGCAATTCCTGCCATAACTCGAGAATGCAACCCAGCTCCCCGCCGCAATTTCGCGAAAAACCATGAGACTTCCCCCTCGAAGCGAGATGAGGCCCGATTACCCAGCATTGCATGCAGAGCAATTCCGTGATCCCCATCAAACATGTAAGGAGACACGAATAGTTTGATGGATCTCGAGACAGTCCCCAAGCACACGGTCACAAGACTAGAGGGACACTGAAGTCACTCCAGCAACGTGAAGGTGACCCATGTACCCCAAATCAACTCGAGATGAGGCCCGATTCCCCTTCATTGTCCCAGGCCCCCCCCCGTTCCCCATCAAACATGACCAGTGGCTTGAATTCGTTTGGGCAAATCCAGAGATACCCCAAAAAAACATCTTCCCAAATCTAGAAGACCAAGTTCAGCACAGCGACTCGAGGAATGCTCCGTGCACCCCAAATCGTCTATAGATGAGAGCAGATTACCAGGCTTCGACTCAAGACGTATGGCAACTTTCCACAAGCTCCTCAAGAGGTGTCTTCTCTGAGACAACAGGTACGTGGGAGGGACCCTGAGTTTGCTGCCTTAAGTTGAATCTACACCGAGAACGTCTGACTCGAAAGGAGGCCGGATTTCCTTTCAGTGGGTTGAATAAAGGCTCGTCTGTAATCTCACAAGATGAAGGGATGTCTGAATCCCCCGTGGAGACCACAGGGTAAGCCCTATGTCCCCACCTCATTTCGACGGAATGCCTCAGATCACTTTGACACATTAAGGGGCACGCGGAGTTCACTGCTTCAAAAGGTGACGATCCTGACTCCTCTTGAACATTGATAGAAATCCCAGTATTCCTGTGGTTACTGGAAAGGGACCCTGTGTCTCCCGCCTCACCTCGAAAAGAATCCCTTTTGCACTGCCAAGCCTCGAAGAGATTCCTGAGACGTCCCTCGTAACTAGTCAGGAGTCCGGACGTCGCTGAACAAACACGAGTTTTGAAGAGCCATCCCCGTCATAACTCGAGAATATACCCCAGGTCCCCACGGAAACTCGAGAAAAACAATGAGACTTTCCCTGGAATCGAAAGGAGGCCCGATTCCCCTGCATTGCATGCAGAGCAATTCCGTGATCCCCATCAAACATCTAAGGAGCGTCGACGTGCTTGATGGATCTCGAGACAGTCCCCAAGAACACGGTCAAAAGTCTAGAGGGACCCTGAGATCACCAGGGCACCGCGAAGCAGCTCCATGTACCCCAAATCAACTCGAGATGAGGCCTGATTCTCCTGCAATGACTCCAGAGCCATCCCCATTTCCCCATCAAACATGACCAGTGTGCTTGACCTTGGCTTGACTTCCTTTAGACCACTCCAGAGATTCCCCGAGAAAACTGTCTCAAGTCTAGAGGAACACGAAGTTCAGCACAGCATCACGAGGAATGCTCCGTGTATCCCAAATCGTCTCGAGATGCAAGCTGATTCCCTGGCTTAATGTCAAGACGTATACCAATTTTCCACCAGCCCCTCAACAGGAGGCCTCCTTCAGCAATAGGTATGTGGAAGGGACCGTGAGTTTGCTGCCTCAAGTGGAATATATACCGAGAAGACCTGACTTGATAGGAAGATGGATTTCCTTGCAGTGGCTTGAATACAGGCTTGTCTTTGATCTAACAAGATGAAGGGATGTCTGAGTCCCCTGTGGAGACCATAGAGAAAGCCCTAGGTCCCCGCCTCCTTTCAACCGAATGACTCATCCCTTTGAGTCCTCGAGAGGCATGCGGAGATCACTGCTTCAAAAGGTAACCATGCCTGACTCCTCTTGAACATGATAGGCAGGCATCCCAATATTCCTGTGGCTACTGGAAAGGGACCCTGGGTCTCCTGCCTCACCTCGAGAAGCATCCCTATTGCTCTGACAAGCCTCGAAGAGATCCCTGAGGTGTCCCTCGTAACTAGACAAAAGTTCTGACGTCGCTGAACAAACCCGAGTTTTGAAAGGCCATTCCCGCCGTAACTCGAGAATGCAACCCAGCTCCCGCCGCAACTCGAGAAAAGCCATGAGACTTCCCCCTTGAAGCGAGATGAGACCCGATTCCCCTGCATTGCATGCACAGAAATTCCGTGATCGCCATCAAACATCTAAGGAGCGTCGACGTGCTTGATGGATCTCGAGACAGTCCCCACGAACACGGTCACAAGTCTAGAGTGACCCTGACGTCACCACAGCACAGTGAAGGAGCTCCATGTACCCCAAATCAACTCGAGATGAGGCCCGATTCCCCTGCAATGACTCCAGAGCCATCCCCAGTTCCCCATCAAACACGACCAGTGGCTTGACTTCCTTTAGACCACTCCAGAGATTCCCCCCGAGAACACTGTCTCAAGTCTAGAGGAACACCAAGTTCAGCACAGCAACTCGAGGAATGCTCCGTTTACCCCAAATCGTCTCGAGATACAAGCTGATTCCCTGGCTTAGTGTCAAGACGTATACCAATTTTCCACCAGCCCCTCAGCAGGAGGCCTCTTTCAGCAATAGGTATGTGGGAGGGACCCTGAGATTGCTGCCTCAAGTCGAATCGACACCGAGATTTCCTGACTCGAAAGGAGGACGGATTTCCTTGCAGTCGCTTGAAAACAGGCTCGTCTTTGATCTAACAAGATGAAGGGATGTCTGAGTACACTGTGGAGACCATAGAGCAAGACCTAGGTCCCCGCCTGCTTTCGACAGAATGACTCATTTCTTTGAAACTATGAGAGGCACACAGAGATCACTGCTTCAAAAGGTGACGATGCCTGACTCCTCTTGAATATTGATAGGCATCCCCAATATCCCCTGGGCTACTGGAAAGGGACCCTGGGTCTCCTGCCTCACCTCGAGAAGCATCCCTTTTGCTGTGCCAAGCCTCGAAGAGATTCCTGAAGTGTCCCTCGTAACCAGACAAGTGTACTGACGTCGCTGAACAAACCCGAGTTTTGAAGGGCCATCCCCGCCCTAACTCGAGAATATACTCAAGGCCCCGCCGCAATTCGAGAAAAACCATGAGCCTTCCCCCTCAAAGCGAGATGAGGCCCGATTCCCCTGCATTGCATGCAGAGCAATTCCATGATCCTAATCAAACATGTAAATAGCCTTGACTTGCTTGATGGATCTAGAGATAGTACCCAAGATTACAGTCTCAAGTCTAGAGGGACACTGTGGTCACCACAGCAACGCGAAGTAGCTCCTTGTACCCCAAATCACCTCGAGATTAGGCTCGATTCCCCTGCATTGACTCCAGAGACATCCCCCGTTCCCCGTCAAACAGGACCAGTGGCTTGACTTCCTTTAGGCAACTCCAAAGATTCCCCGGGAACACTGTCCCACGTCTAGAGGAATCCGAAGTTCAGCACAGCAACTTGACGAATGCTTCGTGTACCCCAAATCGTCTCGAGATGAGAGATGATTCCCTGTCTTAGACACAAGAAGTATGCCAACTTTCCAAAAGCCTCTAAAGAGGAGGCCTTTTTCAGCAATAGGTATGCGGTAGGGACCCTGAGTTTGCTGCCTCAAGTGGAATATACACCGAGAAGCCCTAATTCGACAGAATGCCGGATTTCCTTGCAGTGGTTTGAATACAGGCTCGTGGTTCATCTCACAAGATGAAGGGATGTCTGATTCCCATGTGGAGACTATAGAGAAAGCCCTAGGTCCCCGCCTCATTTCGACGGAATGCCTCAGATCCCTTTGAAACCTCAAGGGGCATGCGGAGTTCACTGCTTCAAAAGGTGACGATGCCTGACTCCTCTTGAACATTGACAGAAATCCCCGTATACCTGTGGCTACTGGAAAGGGATCCTGGGGTCTCGCGCCTTACCTCGAGATGCCTCCCTTTTGCCCTGCCAAGCCTCTCAAGAGATTCCTGAGGTGTCCCTCGTAACTAGACAAGAGTTCTGACGTCGCTGAACAAGCCCGAGTTTTGAAAGGCAATTCCTGCCATAACTCGAGAATGCAACCCAGCTCCCCGCCGCAATTCGCGAAAAACCATGAGACTTCCCCCTCGAAGCGAGATGAGGCCCGATTACCCAGCATTGCATGCAGAGCAATTCCGTGATCCCCATCAAACATGTAAGGAGACACGAATAGTTTGATGGATCTCGAGACAGTCCCCAAGCACACGGTCACAAGACTAGAGGGACACTGAAGTCACTCCAGCAACGTGAAGGTGACCCATGTACCCCAAATCAACTCGAGATGAGGCCCGATTCCCCTTCATTGACTCCAGGCCATCCCCCGTTCCCCATCAAACATGACCAGTGGCTTGAATTCGTTTGGGCAAATCCAGAGATACCCAAAAAAAACTTCTTCCCAAATCTAGAAGACCAAGTTCAGCACAGCGACTCGAGGAATGCTCCGTGCACCCCAAATCGTCTATAGATGAGAGCAGATTACCAGGCTTCGACTCAAGACGTATGGCAACTTTCCACAAGCTCCTCAAGAGGTGTCTTCTCTGAGACAACAGGTACGTGGGAGGGACCCTGAGTTTGCTGCCTTAAGTTGAATCTACACCGAGAACGTCTGACTCGAAAGGAGGCCGGATTTCCTTTCAGTGGGTTGAATAAAGGCTCGTCTGTAATCTCACAAGATGAAGGGATGTCTGAATCCCCCGTGGAGACCACAGGGTAAGCCCTATGTCCCCCCCACCTCATTTCGACGGAATGCCTCAGATCACTTTGACACATTAAGGGGCACGCGGAGTTCACTGCTTCAAAAGGTGACGATGCCTGACTCCTCTTGAACATTGATAGAAATCCCAGTATTCCTGTGGTTACTGGAAAGGGACCCTGTGTCCCCGCCTCACCTCGAAAAGAATCCCTTTTGCACTGCCAAGCCTCGAAGAGATTCCTGAGACGTCCCTCGTAACTAGTCAGGAGTCCGGACGTCGCTGAACAAACACGAGTTTTGAAGAGCCATCCCCGTCATAACTCGAGAATATACCCCAGGTCCCCACGGAAACTCGAGAAAAACAATGAGACTTTCCCTGGAATCGAAAGGAGGCCCGATTCCCCTGCATTGCATGCAGAGCAATTCCGTGATCCCCATCAAACATCTAAGGAGCGTCGACGTGCTTGATGGATCTCGAGACAGTCCCCAAGAACACGGTCAAAAGTCTAGAGGGACCCTGAGATCACCAGGGCACCGCGAAGCAGCTCCATGTACCCCAAATCAACTCGAGATGAGGCCTGATTCTCCTGCAATGACTCCAGAGCCATCCCCATTTCCCCATCAAACATGACCAGTGGCTTGACTTCCTTTAGACCACTCCAGAGATTCCCCGAGAAAACTGTCTCAAGTCTAGAGTCTAGAGAACACGAAGTTCAGCACAGCATCACGAGGAATGCTCCGTGTATCCCAAATCGTCTCGAGATGCAAGCTGATTCCCTGGCTTAATGTCAAGACGTATACAATTTTCCACCAGCCCCTCAACAGGAGGCCTCCTTCAGCAATAGGTATGTGGAAGGGACCGTGAGTTTGCTGCCTCAAGTGGAATATATACCGAGAAGACCTGACTTGATAGGAAGATGGATTTCCTTGCAGTGGCTTGAATACAGGCTTGTCTTTGATCTAACAAGATGAAGGGATGTCTGAGTCCCCTGTGGAGACCATAGAGAAAGCCCTAGGTCCCCGCCTCCTTTCAACCGAATGACTCATCCCTTTGAGTCCTCGAGAGGCATGCGGAGATCACTGCTTCAAAAGGTAACCATGCCTGACTCCTCTTGAACATTGATAGGCATCCCAATATTCCTGTGGCTACTGGAAAGGGACCCTGGGTCTCCTGCCTCACCTCGAGAAGCATCCCATCCCTATTGCTCTGACAAGCCTCGAAGAGATCCCTGAGGTGTCCCTCGTAACTAGACAAAAGTTCTGACGTCGCTGAACAAACCCGAGTTTTGAAAGGCCATTCCCGCCGTAACTCGAGAATGCAACCCAGCTCCCGCCGCAACTCGAGAAAAGCCATGAGACTTCCCCCTTGAAGCGAGATGAGACCCGATTCCCCTGCATTGCATGCACAGAAATTCCGTGATCGCCATCAAACATCTAAGGAGCGTCGACGTGCTTGATGGATCTCGAGACAGTCCCCACGAACACGGTCACAAGTCTAGAGTGACCCTGACGTCACCACAGCACAGTGAAGGAGCTCCATGTACCCCAAATCAACTCGAGATGAGGCCCGATTCCCCTGCAATGACTCCAGAGCCATCCCCAGTTCCCCATCAAACACGACCAGTGGCTTGACTTCCTTTAGACCACTCCAGAGATTCCCCGAGAACACTGTCTCAAAGTCTAGAGGAACACCAAGTTCAGCACAGCAGCAACTCGAGGAATGCTCCGTTTACCCCAAATCGTCTCGAGATACAAGCTGATTCCCTGGCTTAGTGTCAAGACGTATACCAATTTTCCACCAGCCCCTCAGCAGGAGGCCTCTTTCAGCAATAGGTATGTGGGAGGGACCCTGAGATTGCTGCCTCAAGTCGAATCGACACCGAGATTTCCTGACTCGAAAGGAGGACGGATTTCCTTGCAGTCGCTTGAAAACAGGCTCGTCTTTGATCTAACAAGATGAAGGGATGTCTGAGTACACTGTGGAGACCATAGAGCAAGACCTAGGTCCCCGCCTGCTTTCGACAGAATGACTCATCCCTTTGAAACTATGAGAGGCACACAGAGATCACTGCTTCAAAAGGTGACGATGCCTGACTCCTCTTGAATATTGATAGGCATCCCAATATCCCTGTGGCTACTGGAAAGGGACCCTGGGTCTCCTGCCTCACCTCGAGAAGCATCCCTTTTGCTGTGCCAAGCCTCGAAGAGATTCCTGAAGTGTCCCTCGTAACCAGACAAGTGTACTGACGTCGCTGAACAAACCCGAGTTTTGAAGGGCCATCCCCGCCCTAACTCGAGAATATACTCAAGGCCCCGCCGCAATTCGAGAAAAACCATGAGCCTTCCCCCTCAAAGCGAGATGAGGCCCGATTCCCCTGCATTGCATGCAGAGCAATTCCATGATCCTAATCAAACATGTAAATAGCCTTGACTTGCTTGATGGATCTAGAGATAGTACCCAAGATTACAGTCTCAAGTCTAGAGGGACACTGTGGTCACCACAGCAACGCGAAGTAGCTCCTTGTACCCCAAATCACCTCGAGATTAGGCTCGATTCCCCTGCATTGACTCCAGAGACATCCCCCGTTCCCCGTCAAACAGGACCAGTGGCTTGACTTCCTTTAGGCAACTCCAAAGATTCCCCGGGAACACTGTCCCACGTCTAGAGGAATCCGAAGTTCAGCACAGCAACTTGAATGCTTCGTGTACCCCAAATCGTCTCGAGATGAGAGATGATTCCCTGTCTTAGACACAAGAAGTATGCCAACTTTCCAAAAGCCTCTAAAGAGGAGGCCTTTTTCAGCAATAGGTATGCGGTAGGGACCCTGAGTTTGCTGCCTCAAGTGGAATATACACCGAGAAGCCCTAATTCGACAGAATGCCGGATTTCCTTGCAGTGGTTTGAATACAGGCTCGTGGTTCATCTCACAAGATGAAGGGATGTCTGATTCCCATGTGGAGACTATAGAGAAAGCCCTAGGTCCCCCCGCCTCATTTCGACGGAATGCCTCAGATCCCTTTGAAACCTCAAGGGGCATGCGGAGTTCACTGCTTCAAAAGGTGACGATGCCTGACTCCTCTTGAACATTGACAGAAATCCCCGTATACCTGTGGCTACTGGAAAGGGATCCTGGGTCTCGCGCCTTACCTCGAGATGCCTCCCTTTTGCCCTGCCAAGCAAGCCTCTCAAGAGATTCCTGAGGTGTCCCTCGTAACTAGACAAGAGTTCTGACGTCGCTGAACAAGCCCGAGTTTTGAAAGGCAATTCCTGCCATAACTCGAGAATGCAACCCAGCTCCCCGCCGCAATTCGCGAAAAACCATGAGACTTCCCCCTCGAAGCGAGATGAGGCCCGATTACCCAGCATTGCATGCAGAGCAATTCCGTGATCCCCATCAAACATGTAAGGAGACACGAATAGTTTGATGGATCTCGAGACAGTCCCCAAGCACACGGTCACAAGACTAGAGGGACACTGAAGTCACTCCAGCAACGTGAAGGTGACCCATGTACCCCAAATCAACTCGAGATGAGGCCCGATTCCCCTTCATTGACTCCAGGCCATCCCCCGTTCCCCATCAAACATGACCAGTGGCTTGAATTCGTTTGGGCAAATCCAGAGATACCCCAAAAACATCTTCCCAAATCTAGAAGACCAAGTTCAGCACAGCGACTCGAGGAATGCTCCGTGCACCCCAAATCGTCTAAGATCGTCTATAGATGAGAGCAGATTACCAGGCTTCGACTCAAGACGTATGGCAACTTTCCACAAGCTCCTCAAGAGGTGTCTTCTCTGAGACAACAGGTACGTGGGAGGGACCCTGAGTTTGCTGCCTTAAGTTGAATCTACACCGAGAACGTCTGACTCGAAAGGAGGCCGGATTTCCTTTCAGTGGGTTGAATAAAGGCTCGTCTGTAATCTCACAAGATGAAGGGATGTCTGAATCCCCCGTGGAGACCACAGGGTAAGCCCTATGTCCCCACCTCATTTCGACGGAATGCCTCAGATCACTTTGACACATTAAGGGGCACGCGGAGTTCACTGCTTCAAAAGGTGACGATGCCTGACTCCTCTTGAACATTGATAGAAATCCCAGTATTCCTGTGGTTACTGGAAAGGGACCCTGTGTCTCCCGCCTCACCTCGAAAAGAATCCCTTTTGCACTGCCAAGCCTCGAAGAGATTCCTGAGACGTCCCTCGTATCAGTCAGGAGGAGTCCGGACGTCGCTGAACAAACACGAGTTTTGAAGAGCCATCCCCGTCATAACTCGAGAATATACCCCAGGTCCCCACGGAAACTCGAGAAAAACAATGAGACTTTCCCTGGAATCGAAAGGAGGCCCGATTCCCCTGCATTGCATGCAGAGCAATTCCGTGATCCCCCCATCAAACATCTAAGGAGCGTCGACGTGCTTGATGGATCTCGAGACAGTCCCCAAGAACACGGTCAAAAGTCTAGAGGGACCCTGAGATCACCAGGGCACCGCGAAGCAGCTCCATGTACCCCAAATCAACTCGAGATGAGGCCTGATTCTCCTGCAATGACTCCAGAGCCATCCCCATTTCCCCATCAAACATGACCAGTGGCTTGACTTCCTTTAGACCACTCCAGAGATTCCCCGAGAAAACTGTCTCAAGTCTAGAGGAACACGAAGTTCAGCACAGCATCACGAGGAATGCTCCGTGTATCCCAAATCGTCTCGAGATGCAAGCTGATTCCCTGGCTTAATGTCAAGACGTATACCATTTTTTTCCACCAGCCCCTCAACAGGAGGCCTCCTTCAGCAATAGGTATGTGGAAGGGACCGTGAGTTTGCTGCCTCAAGTGGAATATATACCGAGAAGACCTGACTTGATAGGAAGATGGATTTCCTTGCAGTGGCTTGAATACAGGCTTGTCTTTGATCTAACAAGATGAAGGGATGTCTGAGTCCCCTGTGGAGACCATAGAGAAAGCCCTAGGTCCCCGCCTCCTTTCAACCGAATGACTCATCCCTTTGAGTCCTCGAGAGGCATGCGGAGATCACTGCTTCAAAAGGTAACCATGCCTGACTCCTCTTGAACATTGATAGGCATCCCAATATTCCTGTGGCTACTGGAAAGGGACCCTGGGTCTCCTGCCTCACCTCGAGAAGCATCCCTATTGCTCTGACAAGCCTCGAAGAGATCCCTGAGGTGTCCCTCGTAACTAGACAAAAGTTCTGACGTCGCTGAACAAACCCGTTTTTTTGAAAGGCCATTCCCGCCGTAACTCGAGAATGCAACCCAGCTCCCGCCGCAACTCGAGAAAAGCCATGAGACTTCCCCCTTGAAGCGAGATGAGACCCGATTCCCCTGCATTGCATGCACAGAAATTCCGTGATCGCCATCAAACATCTAAGGAGCGTCGACGTGCTTGATGGATCTCGAGACAGTCCCCACGAACACGGTCACAAGTCTAGAGTGACCCTGACGTCACCACAGCACAGTGAAGGAGCTCCATGTACCCCAAATCAACTCGAGATGAGGCCCGATTCCCCTGCAATGACTCCAGAGCCATCCCCAGTTCCCCATCAAACACGACCAGTGGCTTGACTTCCTTTAGACCACTCCAGAGATTCCCCGAGAACACTGTCTCAAGTCTAGAGGAACACCAAGTTCAGCACAGCAACTCGAGGAATGCTCCGTTTACCCCAAATCGTCTCGAGATACAAGCTGATTCCCTGGCTTAGTGTAGTGTCAAGACGTATACCAATTTTCCCCACCAGCCCCTCAGCAGGAGGCCTCTTTCAGCAATAGGTATGTGGGAGGGACCCTGAGATTGCTGCCTCAAGTCGAATCGACACCGAGATTTCCTGACTCGAAAGGACGGATTTCCTTGCAGTCGCTTGAAAACAGGCTCGTCTTTGATCTAACAAGATGAAGGGATGTCTGAGTACACTGTGGAGACCATAGAGCAAGACCTAGGTCCCCGCCTGCTTTCGACAGAATGACTCATCCCTTTGAAACTATGAGAGGCACACAGAGATCACTGCTTCAAAAGGTGACGATGCCTGACTCCTCTTGAATATTGATAGGCATCCCAATATCCCTGTGGCTACTGGAAAGGGACCCTGGGTCTCCTGCCTCACCTCGAGAAGCATCCCTTTTGCTGTGCCAAGCCTCGAAGAGATTCCTGAAGTGTCCCTCGTAACCAGACAAGTGTACTGACGTCGCTGAACAAACCCGAGTTTAGTGAAGGGCCATCCCCGCCCTAACTCGAGAATATACTCAAGGCCCCGCCGCAATTCGAGAAAAACCATGAGCCTTCCCCCTCAAAGCGAGATGAGGCCCGATTCCCCTGCATTGCATGCAGAGCAATTCCATGATCCTAATCAAACATGTAAATAGCCTTGACTTGCTTGATGGATCTAGAGATAGTACCCAAGATTACAGTCTCAAGTCTAGAGGGACACTGTGGTCACCACAGCAACGCGAAGTAGCTCCTTGTACCCCAAATCACCTCGAGATTAGGCTCGATTCCCCTGCATTGACTCCAGAGACATCCCCCGTTCCCCGTCAAACAGGACCAGTGGCTTGACTTCCTTTAGGCAACTCCAAAGATTCCCCGGGAACACTGTCCCACGTCTAGAGGAATCCGAAGTTCAGCACAGCAACTTGACGAATGCTTCGTGTACCCCAAATCGTCTCGAGATGAGAGATGATTCCCTGTCTTAGACACAAGAAGTATGCCAAACTTTCCAAAAGCCTCTAAAGAGGAGGCCTTTTTTCAGCAATAGGTATGCGGTAGGGACCCTGAGTTTGCTGCCTCAAGTGGAATATACACCGAGAAGCCCTAATTCGACAGAATGCCGGATTTCCTTGCAGTGGTTTGAATACAGGCTCGTGGTTCATCTCACAAGATGAAGGGATGTCTGATTCCCATGTGGAGACTATAGAGAAAGCCCTAGGTCCCCGCCTCATTTTCGACGGAATGCCTCAGATCCCTTTGAAACCTCAAGGGGCATGCGGAGTTCACTGCTTCAAAAGGTGACGATGCCTGACTCCTCTTGAACATTGACAGAAATCCCCGTATATACCTGTGGCTACTGGAAAGGGATCCTGGGTCTCGCGCCTTACCTCGAGATGCCTCCCTTTTGCCCTGCCAAGCCTCTCAAGAGATTCCTGAGGTGTCCCTCGTAACTAGACAAGAGTTCTGACGTCGCTGAACAAGCCCGAGTTTTGAAAGGCAATTCCTGCCATAACTCGAGAAACTCTCGAGAATGCAACCCAGCTCCCCGCCGCAATTCGCGAAAAACCATGAGACTTCCCCCTCGAAGCGAGATGAGGCCCGATTACCCAGCATTGCATGCAGAGCAATTCCGTGATCCCCATCAAACATGTAAGGAGACACGAATAGTTTGATGGATCTCGAGACAGTCCCCAAGCACACGGTCACAAGACTAGAGGGACACTGAAGTCACTCCAGCAACGTGAAGGTGACCCATGTACCCCAAATCAACTCGAGATGAGGCCCGATTCCCCTTCATTGACTCCAGGCCATCCCCCGTTCCCCCATCCCATCAAACATGACCAGTGGCTTGAATTCGTTTGGGCAAATCCAGAGATACCCCAAAAACATCTTCCCAAATCTAGAAGACCAAGTTCAGCACAGCGACTCGAGGAATGCTCCGTGCACCCCAAATCGTCTATAGATGAGAGCAGATTACCAGGCTTCGACTCAAGACGTATGGCAACTTTCCACAAGCTCCTCAAGAGGTGTCTTCTCTGAGACAACAGGTACGTGGGAGGGACCCTGAGTTTGCTGCCTTAAGTTGAATCTACACCGAGAACGTCTGACTCGAAAGGAGGCCGGATTTCCTTTCAGTGGGTTGAATAAAGGCTCGTCTGTAATCTCACAAGATGAAGGGATGTCTGAATCCCCCGTGGAGACCACAGGGTAAGCCCTATGTCCCCACCTCATTTCGACGGAATGCCTCAGATCACTTTGACACATTAAGGGGCACGCGGAGTTCACTGCTTCAAAAGGTGACGATGCCTGACTCCTCTTGAACATTGATAGAAATCCCAGTATTCCTGTGGTTACTGGAAAGGGACCCTGTGTCTCCCGCCTCACCTCGAAAAGAATCCCTTTTGCACTGCCAAGCCTCGAAGAGATTCCTGAGACGTCCCTCGTAACTAGTCAGGAGTCCGGACGTCGCTGAACAAACACGAGTTTTGAAGAGCCATCCCCGTCATAACTCGAGATATATACCCCAGGTCCCCACGGAAACTCGAGAAAAACAATGAGACTTTCCCTGGAATCGAAAGGAGCCCGATTCCCCCCATTCCCCTGCATTGCATGCAGAGCAATTCCGTGATCCCCATCAAACATCTAAGGAGCGTCGACGTGCTTGATGGATCTCGAGACAGTCCCCAAGAACACGGTCAAAAGTCTAGAGGGACCCTGAGATCACCAGGGCACCGCGAAGCAGCTCCATGTACCCCAAATCAACTCGAGATGAGGCCTGATTCTCCTGCAATGACTCCAGAGCCATCCCCATTTCCCCATCAAACATGACCAGTGGCTTGACTTCCTTTAGACCACTCCAGAGATTCCCCGAGAAAACTGTCTCAAGTCTAGAGGAACACGAAGTTCAGCACAGCATCACGAGGAATGCTCCGTGTATCCCAAATCGTCTCGAGATGCAAGCTGATTCCCTGGCTTAATGTCAAGACGTATACCAATTTTCCACCAGCCCCTCAACAGGAGGCCTCCTTCAGCAATAGGTATGTGGAAGGGACCGTGAGTTTGCTGCCTCAAGTGGAATATATACCGAGAAGACCTGACTTGATAGGAAGATGGATTTCCTTGCAGTGGCTTGAATACAGGCTTGTCTTTGATCTAACAAGATGAAGGGATGTCTGAGTCCCCTGTGGAGACCATAGAGAAAGCCCTAGGTCCCCGCCTCCTTTCAACCGAATGACTCATCCCTTTGAGTCCTCGAGAGGCATGCGGAGATCACTGCTTCAAAAGGTAACCATGCCTGACTCCTCTTGAACATTGATAGGCATCCCAATATTCCTGTGGCTACTGGAAAGGGACCCTGGGTCTCCTGCCTCACCTCGAGAAGCATCCCTATTGCTCTGACAAGCCTCGAAGAGATCCCTGAGGTGTCCCTCGTAACTAGACAAAAGTTCTGACGTCGCTGAACAAACCCGAGTTTTGAAAGGCCATTCCCGCCGTAACTCGAGAATGCAACCCAGCTCCCGCCGCAACTCGAGAAAAGCCATGAGACTTCCCCCTTGAAGCGAGATGAGACCCGATTCCCCCCCTGCATTGCATGCACAGAAATTCCGTGATCGCCATCAAACATCTAAGGAGCGTCGACGTGCTTGATGGATCTCGAGACAGTCCCCACGAACACGGTCACAAGTCTAGAGTGACCCTGACGTCACCACAGCACAGTGAAGGAGCTCCATGTACCCCAAATCAACTCGAGATGAGGCCCGATTCCCCTGCAATGACTCCAGAGCCATCCCCAGTTCCCCATCAAACACGACCAGTGGCTTGACTTCCTTTAGACCACTCCAGAGATTCCCCGAGAACACTGTCTCAAGTCTAGAGGAACACCAAGTTCAGCACAGCAACTCGAGGAATGCTCCGTTTACCCCAAATCGTCTCGAGATACAAGCTGATTCCCTGGCTTAGTGTCAAGACGTATACCAATTTTCCACCAGCCCCTCAGCAGGAGGCCTCTTTCAGCAATAGGTATGTGGGAGGGACCCTGAGATTGCTGCCTCAAGTCGAATCGACACCGAGATTTCCTGACTCGAAAGGAGGACGGATTTCCTTGCAGTCGCTTGAAAACAGGCTCGTCTTTGATCTAACAAGATGAAGGGATGTCTGAGTACACTGTGGAGACCATAGAGCAAGACCTAGGTCCCCGCCTGCTTTCGACAGAATGACTCATCCCTTTGAAACTATGAGAGGCACACAGAGATCACTGCTTCAAAAGGTGACGATGCCTGACTCCTCTTGAATATTGATAGGCATCCCAATATCCCTGTGGCTACTGGAAAGGGACCCTGGGTCTCCTGCCTCACCTCGAGAAGCATCCCTTTTGCTGTGCCAAGCCTCGAAGAGATTCCTGAAGTGTCCCTCGTAACCAGACAAGTGTACTGACGTCGCTGAACAAACCCGAGTTTTGAAGGGCCATCCCCCCCGCCCTAACTCGAGAATATACTCAAGGCCCCGCCGCAATTCGAGAAAAAAACCATGAGCCTTCCCCCTCAAAGCGAGATGAGGCCCGATTCCCCTGCATTGCATGCAGAGCAATTCCATGATCCTAATCAAACATGTAAATAGCCTTGACTTGCTTGATGGATCTAGAGATAGTACCCAAGATTACAGTCTCAAGTCTAGAGGGACACTGTGGTCACCACAGCAACGCGAAGTAGCTCCTTGTACCCCAAATCACCTCGAGATTAGGCTCGATTCCCCTGCATTGACTCCAGAGACATCCCCCGTTCCCCGTCAAACAGGACCAGTGGCTTGACTTCCTTTAGGCAACTCCAAAGATTCCCCGGGAACACTGTCCCACGTCTAGAGGAATCCGAAGTTCAGCACAGCAACTTGACGAATGCTTCGTGTACCCCAAATCGTCTCGAGATGAGAGATGATTCCCTGTCTTAGACACAAGAAGTATGCCAACTTTCCAAAAGCCTCTAAAGAGGAGGCCTTTTTCAGCAATAGGTATGCGGTAGGGACCCTGAGTTTGCTGCCTCAAGTGGAATATACACCGAGAAGCCCTAATTCGACAGAATGCCGGATTTCCTTGCAGTGGTTTGAATACAGGCTCGTGGTTCATCTCACAAGATGAAGGGATGTCTGATTCCCATGTGGAGACTATAGAGAAAGCCCTAGGTCCCCGCCTCATTTCGACGGAATGCCTCAGATCCCTTTGAAACCTCAAGGGGCATGCGGAGTTCACTGCTTCAAAAGGTGACGATGCCTGACTCCTCTTGAACATTGACAGAAATCCCCGTATACCTGTGGCTACTGGAAAGGGATCCTGGGTCTCGCGCCTTACCTCGAGATGCCTCCCTTTTGCCCTGCCAAGCCTCTCAAGAGATTCCTGAGGTGTCCCTCGTAACTAGACAAGAGTTCTGACGTCGCTGAACAAGCCCGAGTTTTGAAAGGCAATTCCTGCCATAACTCGAGAATGCAACCCAGCTCCCCGCCGCAATTCGCGAAAAACCATGAGACTTCCCCCTCGAAGCGAGATGAGGCCCGATTACCCAGCATTGCATGCAGAGCAATTCCGTGATCCCCATCAAACATGTAAGGAGACACGAATAGTTTGATGGATCTCGAGACAGTCCCCAAGCACACGGTCACAAGACTAGAGGGACACTGAAGTCACTCCAGCAACGTGAAGGTGACCCATGTACCCCAAATCAACTCGAGATGAGGCCCGATTCCCCTTCATTGACTCCAGGCCATCCCCCGTTCCCCATCAAACATGACCAGTGGCTTGAATTCGTTTGGGCAAATCCAGAGATACCCCAAAAACATCTTCCCAAATCTAGAAGACCAAGTTCAGCACAGCGACTCGAGGAATGCTCCGTGCACCCCAAATCGTCTATAGATGAGAGCAGATTACCAGGCTTCGACTCAAGACGTATGGCAACTTTCCACAAGCTCCTCAAGAGGTGTCTTCTCTGAGACAACAGGTACGTGGGAGGGACCCTGAGTTTGCTGCCTTAAGTTGAATTGAATCTACACCGAGAACGTCTGACTCGAAAGGAGGCCGGATTTCCTTTCAGTGGGTTGAATAAAGGCTCGTCTGTAATCTCACAAGATGAAGGGATGTCTGAATCCCCCGTGGAGACCACAGGGTAAGCCCTATGTCCCCACCTCATTTCGACGGAATGCCTCAGATCACTTTGACACATTAAGGGGCACGCGGAGTTCACTGCTTCAAAAGGTGACGATGCCTGACTCCTCTTGAACATTGATAGAAATCCCAGTATTCCTGTGGTTACTGGAAAGGGACCCTGTGTCTCCCGCCTCACCTCGAAAAGAATCCCTTTTGCACTGCCAAGCCTCGAAGAGATTCCTGAGACGTCCCTCGTAACTAGTCAGGAGTCCGGACGTCGCTGAACAAACACGAGTTTTGAAGAGCCATCCCCGTCATAACTCGAGAATATACCCCAGGTCCCCACGGAAACTCGAGAAAAACAATGAGACTTTCCCTGGAATCGAATCGAAAGGAGGCCCGATTCCCCTGCATTGCATGCAGAGCAATTCCGTGATCCCCATCAAACATCTAAGGAGCGTCGACGTGCTTGATGGATCTCGAGACAGTCCCCAAGAACACGGTCAAAAGTCTAGAGGGACCCTGAGATCACCAGGGCACCGCGAAGCAGCTCCATGTACCCCAAATCAACTCGAGATGAGGCCTGATTCTCCTGCAATGACTCCAGAGCCATCCCCATTTCCCCATCAAACATGACCAGTGGCTTGACTTCCTTTAGACCACTCCAGAGATTCCCCGAGAAAACTGTCTCAAGTCTAGAGGAACACGAAGTTCAGCACAGCATCACGAGGAATGCTCCGTGTATCCCAAATCGTCTCGAGATGCAAGCTGATTCCCTGGCTTAATGTCAAGACGTATACCAATTTTCCACCAGCCCCTCAACAGGAGGCCTCCTTCAGCAATAGGTATGTGGAAGGGACCGTGAGTTTGCTGCCTCAAGTGGAATATATAACCGAGAAGACCTGACTTGATAGGAAGATGGATTTCCTTGCAGTGGCTTGAATACAGGCTTGTCTTTGATCTAACAAGATGAAGGGATGTCTGAGTCCCCTGTGGAGACCATAGAGAAAGCCCTAGGTCCCCGCCTCCTTTCAACCGAATGACTCATCCCTTTGAGTCCTCGAGAGGCATGCGGAGATCACTGCTTCAAAAGGTAACCATGCCTGACTCCTCTTGAACATTGATAGGCATCCCAATATTCCTGTGGCTACTGGAAAGGGACCCTGGGTCTCCTGCCTCACCTCGAGAAGCATCCCTATTGCTCTGACAAGCCTCGAAGAGATCCCTGAGGTGTCCCTCGTAACTAGACAAAAGTTCTGACGTCGCTGAACAAACCCGAGTTTTGAAAGGCCATTCCCGCCGTAACTCGAGAATGCAACCCAGCTCCCGCCGCAACTCGAGAAAAGCCATGAGACTTCCCCCTTGAAGCGAGATGAGACCCGATTCCCCTGCATTGCATGCACAGAAATTCCGTGATCGCCATCAAACATCTAAGGAGCGTCGACGTGCTTGATGGATCTCGAGACAGTCCCCACGAACACGGTCACAAGTCTAGAGTGACCCTGACGTCACCACAGCACAGTGAAGGAGCTCCATGTACCCCAAATCAACTCGAGATGAGGCCCGATTCCCCTGCAATGACTCCAGAGCCATCCCCAGTTCCCCATCAAACACGACCAGTGGCTTGACTTCCTTTAGACCACTCCAGAGATTCCCCGAGAACACTGTCTCAAGTCTAGAGGAACACCAAGTTCAGCACAGCAACTCGAGGAATGCTCCGTTTACCCCAAATCGTCTCGAGATACAAGCTGATTCCCTGGCTTAGTGTCAAGACGTATACCAATTTTCCACCAGCCCCTCAGCAGGAGGCCTCTTTCAGCAATAGGTATGTGGGAGGGACCCTGAGATTGCTGCCTCAAGTCGAATCGACGAGATTTCCTGACTCGAAAGGAGGACGGATTTTTCCTTGCAGTCGCTTGAAAACAGGCTCGTCTTTGATCTAACAAGATGAAGGGATGTCTGAGTACACTGTGGAGACCATAGAGCAAGACCTAGGTCCCCGCCTGCTTTCGACAGAATGACTCATCCCTTTGAAACTATGAGAGGCACACAGAGATCACTGCTTCAAAAGGTGACGATGCCTGACTCCTCTTGAATATTGATAGGCATCCCAATATCCCTGTGGCTACTGGAAAGGGACCCTGGGTCTCCTGCCTCACCTCGAGAAGCATCCCTTTTGCTGTGCCAAGCCTCGAAGAGATTCCTGAAGTGTCCCTCGTAACCAGACAAGTGTACTGACGTCGCTGAACAAACCCGAGTTTTGAAGGGCCATCCCCGCCCTAACTCGAGAATATACTCAAGGCCCCGCCGCAATTCGAGAAAAACCATGAGCCTTCCCCCTCAAAGCGAGATGAGGCCCGATTCCCCTGCATTGCATGCAGAGCAATTCATCCTAATCAAACATGTAAATAGCCTTGACTTGCTTGATGGATCTAGAGATAGTACCCAAGATTACAGTCTCAAGTCTAGAGGGACACTGTGGTCACCACAGCAACGCGAAGTAGCTCCTTGTACCCCAAATCACCTCGAGATTAGGCTCGATTCCCCTGCATTGACTCCAGAGACATCCCCCGTTCCCCGTCAAACAGGACCAGTGGCTTGACTTCCTTTAGGCAACTCCAAAGATTCCCCGGGAACACTGTCCCACGTCTAGAGGAATCCGAAGTTCAGCACAGCAACTTGACGAATGCTTCGTGTACCCCAAATCGTCTCGAGATGAGAGATGATTCCCTGTCTTAGACACAAGAAGTATGCCAACTTTCCAAAAGCCTCTAAAGAGGAGGCCTTTTTCAGCAATAGGTATGCGGTAGGGACCCTGAGTTTGCTGCCTCAAGTGGAATATACACCGAGAAGCCCTAATTCGACAGAATGCCGGATTTCCTTGCAGTGGTTTGAATACAGGCTCGTGGTTCATCTCACAAGATGAAGGGATGTCTGATTCCCATGTGGAGACTATAGAGAAAGCCCTAGGTCCCCGCCTCATTTCGACGGAATGCCTCAGATCCCTTTGAAACCTCAAGGGGCATGCGGAGTTCACTGCTTCAAAAGGTGACGATGCCTGACTCCTCTTGAACATTGACAGAAATCCCCGTATACCTGTGGCTACTGGAAAGGGATCCTGGGTCTCGCGCCTTACCTCGAGATGCCTCCCTTTTGCCCTGCCAAGCCTCTCAAGAGATTCCTGAGGTGTCCCTCGTAACTAGACAAGAGTTCTGACGTCGCTGAACAAGCCCGAGTTTTGAAAGGCAATTCCTGCCATAACTCGAGAATGCAACCCAGCTCCCCGCCGCAATTCGCGAAAAACCATGAGACTTCCCCCTCGAAGCGAGATGAGGCCCGATTACCCAGCATTGCATGCAGAGCAATTCCGTGATCCCCATCAAACATGTAAGGAGACACGAATAGTTTGATGGATCTCGAGACAGTCCCCAAGCACACGGTCACAAGACTAGAGGGACACTGAAGTCACTCCAGCAACGTGAAGGTGACCCATGTACCCCAAATCAACTCGAGATGAGGCCCGATTCCCCTTCATTGACTCCAGGCCATCCCCCGTTCCCCATCAAACATGACCAGTGGCTTGAATTCGTTTGGGCAAATCCAGAGATACCCCAAAAACATCTTCCCAAATCTAGAAGACCAAGTTCAGCACAGCGACTCGAGGAATGCTCCGTGCACCCCAAATCGTCTATAGATGAGAGCAGATTACCAGGCTTCGACTCAAGACGTATGGCAACTTTCCACAAGCTCCTCAAGAGGTGTCTTCTCTGAGACAACAGGTACGTGGGAGGGACCCTGAGTTTGCTGCCTTAAGTTGAATCTACACCGAGAACGTCTGACTCGAAAGGAGGCCGGATTTCCTTTCAGTGGGTTGAATAAAGGCTCGTCTGTAATCTCACAAGATGAAGGGATGTCTGAATCCCCCGTGGAGACCACAGGGTAAGCCCTATGTCCCCACCTCATTTCGACGGAATGCCTCAGATCACTTTGACACATTAAGGGGCACGCGGAGTTCACTGCTTCAAAAGGTGACGATGCCTGACTCCTCTTGAACATTGATAGAAATCCCAGTATTCCTGTGGTTACTGGAAAGGGACCCTGTGTCTCCCGCCTCACCTCGAAAAGAATCCCTTTTGCACTGCCAAGCCTCGAAGAGATTCCTGAGACGTCCCTCGTAACTAGTCAGGAGTCCGGACGTCGCTGAACAAACACGAGTTTTGAAGAGCCATCCCCGTCATAACTCGAGAATATACCCCAGGTCCCCACGGAAACTCGAGAAAAACAATGAGACTTTCCCTGGAATCGAAAGGAGGCCCGATTCCCCTGCATTGCATGCAGAGCAATTCCGTGATCCCCATCAAACATCTAAGGAGCGTCGACGTGCTTGATGGATCTCAGACAGTCCCCAAGAACACGGTCAAAAGTCTAGAGGGACCCTGAGATCACCAGGGCACCGCGAAGCAGCTCCATGTACCCCAAATCAACTCGAGATGAGGCCTGATTCTCCTGCAATGACTCCAGAGCCATCCCCATTTCCCCATCAAACATGACCAGTGGCTTGACTTCCTTTAGACCACTCCAGAGATTCCCCGAGAAAACTGTCTCAAGTCTAGAGGAACACGAAGTTCAGCACAGCATCACGAGGAATGCTCCGTGTATCCCAAATCGTCTCGAGATGCAAGCTGATTCCCTGGCTTAATGTCAAGACGTATACCAATTTTCCACCAGCCCCTCAACAGGAGGCCTCCTTCAGCAATAGGTATGTGGAAGGGACCGTGAGTTTGCTGCCTCAAGTGGAATATATACCGAGAAGACCTGACTTGATAGGAAGATGGATTTCCTTGCAGTGGCTTGAATACAGGCTTGTCTTTGATCTAACAAGATGAAGGGATGTCTGAGTCCCCTGTGGAGACCATAGAGAAAGCCCTAGGTCCCCGCCTCCTTTCAACCGAATGACTCATCCCTTTGAGTCCTCGAGAGGCATGCGGAGATCACTGCTTCAAAAGGTAACCATGCCTGACTCCTCTTGAACATTGATAGGCATCCCAATATTCCTGTGGCTACTGGAAAGGGACCCTGGGTCTCCTGCCTCACCTCGAGAAGCATCCCTATTGCTCTGACAAGCCTCGAAGAGATCCCTGAGGTGTCCCTCGTAACTAGACAAAAGTTCTGACGTCGCTGAACAAACCCGAGTTTTGAAAGGCCATTCCCGCCGTAACTCGAGAATGCAACCCAGCTCCCGCCGCAACTCGAGAAAAGCCATGAGACTTCCCCCTTGAAGCGAGATGAGACCCGATTCCCCTGCATTGCATGCACAGAAATTCCGTGATCGCCATCAAACATCTAAGGAGCGTCGACGTGCTTGATGGATCTCGAGACAGTCCCCACGAACACGGTCACAAGTCTAGAGTGACCCTGACGTCACCACAGCACAGTGAAGGAGCTCCATGTACCCCAAATCAACTCGAGATGAGGCCCGATTCCCCTGCAATGACTCCAGAGCCATCCCCAGTTCCCCATCAAACACGACCAGTGGCTTGACTTCCTTTAGACCACTCCAGAGATTCCCCGAGAACACTGTCTCAAGTCTAGAGGAACACCAAGTTCAGCACAGCAACTCGAGGAATGCTCCGTTTACCCCAAATCGTCTCGAGATACAAGCTGATTCCCTGGCTTAGTGTCAAGACGTATACCAATTTTCCACCAGCCCCTCAGCAGGAGGCCTCTTTCAGCAATAGGTATGTGGGAGGGACCCTGAGATTGCTGCCTCAAGTCGAATCGACACCGAGATTTCCTGACTCGAAAGGAGGACGGATTTCCTTGCAGTCGCTTGAAAACAGGCTCGTCTTTGATCTAACAAGATGAAGGGATGTCTGAGTACACTGTGGAGACCATAGAGCAAGACCTAGGTCCCCGCCTGCTTTCGACAGAATGACTTTCCCTTTGAAACTATGAGAGGCACACAGAGATCACTGCTTCAAAAGGTGACGATGCCTGACTCCTCTTGAATATTGATAGGCATCCCAATATCCCTGTGGCTACTGGAAAGGGACCCTGGGTCTCCTGCCTCACCTCGAGAAGCATCCCTTTTGCTGTGCCAAGCCTCGAAGAGATTCCTGAAGTGTCCCTCGTAACCAGACAAGTGTACTGACGTCGCTGAACAAACCCGAGTTTTGAAGGGCCATCCCCGCCCTAACTCGAGAATATACTCAAGGCCCCGCCGCAATTCGAGAAAAACCATGAGCCTTCCCCCTCAAAGCGAGATGAGGCCCGATTCCCCTGCATTGCATGCAGAGCAATTCCATGATCCTAATCAAACATGTAAATAGCCTTGACTTGCTTGATGGATCTAGAGATAGTACCCAAGATTACAGTCTCAAGTCTAGAGGGACATGTGGTCACCACAGCAACGCGAAGTAGCTCCTTGTACCCCAAATCACCTCGAGATTAGGCTCGATTCCCCTGCATTGACTCCAGAGACATCCCCCGTTCCCCGTCAAACAGGACCAGTGGCTTGACTTCCTTTAGGCAACTCCAAAGATTCCCCGGGAACACTGTCCCACGTCTAGAGGAATCCGAAGTTCAGCACAGCAACTTGACGAATGCTTCGTGTACCCCAAATCGTCTCGAGATGAGAGATGATTCCCTGTCTTAGACACAAGAAGTATGCCAACTTTCCAAAAGCCTCTAAAGAGGAGGCCTTTTTTTTCAGCAATAGGTATGCGGTAGGGACCCTGAGTTTGCTGCCTCAAGTGGAATATACACCGAGAAGCCCTAATTCGACAGAATGCCGGATTTCCTTGCAGTGGTTTGAATACAGGCTCGTGGTTCATCTCACAAGATGAAGGGATGTCTGATTCCCATGTGGAGACTATAGAGAAAGCCCTAGGTCCCCGCTCATTTCGACGGAATGCCTCAGATCCCTTTGAAACCTCAAGGGGCATGCGGAGTTCACTGCTTCAAAAGGTGACGATGCCTGACTCCTCTTGAACATTGACAGAAATCCCCGTATACCTGTGGCTACTGGAAAGGGATCCTGGGTCTCGCGCCTTACCTCGAGATGCCTCCCTTTTGCCCTGCCAAGCCTCTCAAGAGATTCCTGAGGTGTCCCTCGTAACTAGACAAGAGTTCTGACGTCGCTGAACAAGCCCGAGTTTTGAAAGGCAATTCCTGCCATAACTCGAGAATGCAACCCAGCTCCCCGCCGCAATTCGAAAAAAAAACCATGAGACTTCCCCCTCGAAGCGAGATGAGGCCCGATTACCCAGCATTGCATGCAGAGCAATTCCGTGATCCCCATCAAACATGTAAGGAGACACGAATAGTTTGATGGATCTCGAGACAGTCCCCAAGCACACGGTCACAAGACTAGAGGGACACTGAAGTCACTCCAGCAACGTGAAGGTGACCCATGTACCCCAAATCAACTCGAGATGAGGCCCGATTCCCCTTCATTGACTCCAGGCCATCCCCCGTTCCCCATCAAACATGACCAGTGGCTTGAATTCGTTTGGGCAAATCCAGAGATACCCCAAAAACATCTTCCCAAATCTAGAAGACCAAGTTCAGCACAGCGACTCGAGGAATGCTCCGTGCACCCCAAATCGTCTATAGATGAGAGCAGATTACCAGGCTTCGACTCAAGACGTATGGCAACTTTCCACAAGCTCCTCAAGAGGTGTCTTCTCTGAGACAACAGGTACGTGGGAGGGACCCTGAGTTTGCTGCCTTAAGTTGAATCTACACCGAGAACGTCTGACTCGAAAGGAGGCCGGATTTCCTTTCAGTGGGTTGAATAAAGGCTCGTCTGTAATCTCACAAGATGAAGGGATGTCTGAATCCCCCGTGGAGACCACAGGGTAAGCCCTATGTCCCCACCTCATTTCGACGGAATGCCTCAGATCACTTTGACACATTAAGGGGCACGCGGAGTTCACTGCTTCAAAAGGTGACGATGCCTGACTCCTCTTGAACATTGATAGAAATCCCAGTATTCCTGTGGTTACTGGAAAGGGACCCTGTGTCTCCCGCCTCACCTCGAAAAGAATCCCTTTTGCACTGCCAAGCCTCGAAGAGATTCCTGAGACGTCCCTCGTAACTAGTCAGGAGTCCGGACGTCGCTGAACAAACACGAGTTTTGAAGAGCCATCCCCGTCATAACTCGAGAATATACCCCAGGTCCCCACGGAAACTCGAGAAAAACAATGAGACTTTCCCTGGAATCGAAAGGAGGCCCGATTCCCCTGCATTGCATGCAGAGCAATTCCGTGATCCCCATCAAACATCTAAGGAGCGTCGACGTGCTTGATGGATCTCGAGACAGTCCCCAAGAACACGGTCAAAAGTCTAGAGGGACCCTGAGATCACCAGGGCACCGCGAAGCAGCTCCATGTACCCAAAAAATCAACTCGAGATGAGGCCTGATTCTCCTGCAATGACTCCAGAGCCATCCCCATTTCCCCATCAAACATGACCAGTGGCTTGACTTCCTTTAGACCACTCCAGAGATTCCCCGAGAAAACTGTCTCAAGTCTAGAGGAACACGAAGTTCAGCACAGCATCACGAGGAATGCTCCGTGTATCCCAAATCGTCTCGAGATGCAAGCTGATTCCCTGGCTTAATGTCAAGACGTATACCAATTTTCCACCAGCCCCTCAACAGGAGGCCTCCTTCAGCAATAGGTATGTGGAAGGGACCGTGAGTTTGCTGCCTCAAGTGGAATATATACCGAGAAGACCTGACTTGATAGGAAGATGGATTTCCTTGCAGTGGCTTGAATACAGGCTTGTCTTTGATCTAACAAGATGAAGGGATGTCTGAGTCCCCTGTGGAGACCATAGAGAAAGCCCTAGGTCCCCGCCTCCTTTCAACCGAATGACTCATCCCTTTGAGTCTCGAGAGAGGCATGCGGAGATCACTGCTTCAAAAGGTAACCATGCCTGACTCCTCTTGAACATTGATAGGCATCCCAATATTCCTGTGGCTACTGGAAAGGGACCCTGGGTCTCCTGCCTCACCTCGAGAAGCATCCCTATTGCTCTGACAAGCCTCGAAGAGATCCCTGAGGTGTCCCTCGTAACTAGACAAAAGTTCTGACGTCGCTGAACAAACCCGAGTTTTGAAAGGCCATTCCCGCCGTAACTCGAGAATGCAACCCAGCTCCCGCCGCAACTCGAGAAAAGCCATGAGACTTCCCCCTTGAAGCGAGATGAGACCCGATTCCCCTGCATTGCATGCACAGAAATTCCGTGATCGCCATCAAACATCTAAGGAGCGTCGACGTGCTTGATGGATCTCGAGACAGTCCCCACGAACACGGTCACAAGTCTAGAGTGACCCTGACGTCACCACAGCACAGTGAAGGAGCTCCATGTACCCCAAATCAACTCGAGATAGGCCCGATTCCCCTGCAATGACTCCAGAGCCATCCCCAGTTCCCCATCAAACACGACCAGTGGCTTGACTTCCTTTAGACCACTCCAGAGATTCCCCGAGAACACTGTCTCAAGTCTAGAGGAACACCAAGTTCAGCACAGCAACTCGAGGAATGCTCCGTTTACCCCAAATCGTCTCGAGATACAAGCTGATTCCCTGGCTTAGTGTCAAGACGTATACCAATTTTCCACCAGCCCCTCAGCAGGAGGCCTCTTTCAGCAATAGGTATGTGGGAGGGACCCTGAGATTGCTGCCTCAAGTCGAATCGACACCGAGATTTCCTGACTCGAAAGGAGGACGGATTTCCTTGCAGTCGCTTGAAAACAGGCTCGTCTTTGATCTAACAAGATGAAGGGATGTCTGAGTACACTGTGGAGACCATAGAGCAAGACCTAGGTCCCCGCCTGCTTTCGACAGAATGACTCATCCCTTTGAAACTATGAGAGGCACACAGAGATCACTGCTTCAAAAGGTGACGATGCCTGACTCCTCTTGAATATTGATAGGCATCCCAATATCCCTGTGGCTACTGGAAAGGGACCCTGGGTCTCCTGCCTCACCTCGAGAAGCATCCCTTTTGCTGTGCCAAGCCTCGAAGAGATTCCTGAAGTGTCCCTCGTAACCAGACAAGTGTACTGACGTCGCTGAACAAACCCGAGTTTTGAAGGGCCATCCCCGCCCTAACTCGAGAATATACTCAAGGCCCCGCCGCAATTCGAGAAAAACCATGAGCCTTCCCCCTCAAAGCGAGATGAGGCCCGATTCCCCTGCATTGCATGCAGAGCAATTCCATGATCCTAATCAAACATGTAAATAGCCTTGACTTGCTTGATGGATCTAGAGATAGTACCCAAGATTACAGTCTCAAGTCTAGAGGGACACTGTGGTCACCACAGCAACGCGAAGTAGCTCCTTGTACCCCAAATCACCTCGAGATTAGGCTCGATTCCCCTGCATTGACTCCCAGAGACATCCCCCGTTCCCCGTCAAACAGGACCAGTGGCTTGACTTCTTTAGGCAACTCCAAAGATTCCCCGGGAACACTGTCCCACGTCTAGAGGAATCCGAAGTTCAGCACAGCAACTTGACGAATGCTTCGTGTACCCCAAATCGTCTCGAGATGAGAGATGATTCCCTGTCTTAGACACAAGAAGTATGCCAACTTTCCAAAAGCCTCTAAAGAGGAGGCCTTTTTCAGCAATAGGTATGCGGTAGGGACCCTGAGTTTGCTGCCTCAAGTGGAATATACACCGAGAAGCCCCCTAATTCGACAGAATGCCGGATTTCCTTGCAGTGGTTTGAATACAGGCTCGTGGTTCATCTCACAAGATGAAGGGATGTCTGATTCCCATGTGGAGACTATAGAGAAAGCCCTAGGTCCCCGCCTCATTTCGACGGAATGCCTCAGATCCCTTTGAAACCTCAAGGGGCATGCGGAGTTCACTGCTTCAAAAGGTGACGATGCCTGACTCCTCTTGAACATTGACAGAAATCCCCGTATACCTGTGGCTACTGGAAAGGGATCCTGGGTCTCGCGCCTTACCTCGAGATGCCTCCCTTTTGCCCTGCCAAGCCTCTCAAGAGATTCCTGAGGTGTCCCTCGTAACTAGACAAGAGTTCTGACGTCGCTGAACAAGCCCGAGTTTTGAAAGGCAATTCCTGCCATAACTCGAGAATGCAACCCAGCTCCCCGCCGCAATTCGCGAAAAACCATGAGACTTCCCCCTCGAAGCGAGATGAGGCCCGATTACCCAGCATTGCATGCAGAGCAATTCCGTGATCCCCATCAAACATGTAAGGAGACACGAATAGTTTGATGGATCTCGAGACAGTCCCCAAGCACACGGTCACAAGACTAGAGGGACACTGAAGTCACTCCAGCAACGTGAAGGTGACCCATGTACCCCAAATCAACTCGAGATGAGGCCCGATTCCCCTTCATTGACTCCAGGCCATCCCCCGTTCCCCATCAAACATGACCAGTGGCTTGAATTCGTTTGGGCAAATCCAGAGATACCCCAAAAACATCTCTTCCCAAATCTAGAAGACCAAGTTCAGCACAGCGACTCGAGGAATGCTCCGTGCACCCCAAATCGTCTATAGATGAGAGCAGATTACCAGGCTTCGACTCAAGACGTATGGCAACTTTCCACAAGCTCCTCAAGAGGTGTCTTCTCTGAGACAACAGGTACGTGGGAGGGACCCTGAGTTTGCTGCCTTAAGTTGAATCTACACCGAGAACGTCTGACTCGAAAGGAGGCCGGATTTCCTTTCAGTGGGTTGAATAAAGGCTCGTCTGTAATCTCACAAGATGAAGGGATGTCTGAATCCCCCGTGGAGACCACAGGGTAAGCCCTATGTCCCCACCTCATTTCGACGGAATGCCTCAGATCACTTTGACACATTAAGGGGCACGCGGAGTTCACTGCTTCAAAAGGTGACGATGCCTGACTCCTCTTGAACATTGATAGAAATCCCAGTATTCCTGTGGTTACTGGAAAGGGACCCTGTGTCTCCCGCCTCACCTCGAAAAGAATCCCTTTTGCACTGCCAAGCCTCGAAGAGATTCCTGAGACGTCCCTCGTAACTAGTCAGGAGTCCGGACGTCGCTGAACAAACACGAGTTTTGAAGAGCCATCCCCGTCATAACTCGAGAATATACCCCAGGTCCCCACGGAAACTCGAGAAAAACAATGAGAGACTTTCCCTGGAATCGAAAGGAGGCCCGATTCCCCTGCATTGCATGCAGAGCAATTCCGTGATCCCCATCAAACATCTAAGGAGCGTCGACGTGCTTGATGGATCTCGAGACAGTCCCCAAGAACACGGTCAAAAGTCTAGAGGGACCCTGAGATCACCAGGGCACCGCGAAGCAGCTCCATGTACCCCAAATCAACTCGAGATGAGGCCTGATTCTCCTGCAATGACTCCAGAGCCATCCCCATTTCCCCATCAAACATGACCAGTGGCTTGACTTCCTTTAGACCACTCCAGAGATTCCCCGAGAAAACTGTCTCAAGTCTAGAGGAACACGAAGTTCAGCACAGCATCACGAGGAATGCTCCGTGTATCCCAAATCGTCTCGAGATGCAAGCTGATTCCCTGGCTTAATGTCAAGACGTATACCAATTTTCCACCAGCCCCTCAACAGGAGGCCTCCTTCAGCAATAGGTATGTGGAAGGGACCGTGAGTTTGCTGCCTCAAGTGGAATATATACCGAGAGAGACCTGACTTGATAGGAAGATGGATTTCCTTGCAGTGGCTTGAATACAGGCTTGTCTTTGATCTAACAAGATGAAGGGATGTCTGAGTCCCCTGTGGAGACCATAGAGAAAGCCCTAGGTCCCCGCCTCCTTTTCAACCGAATGACTCATCCCTTTGAGTCCTCGAGAGGCATGCGGAGATCACTGCTTCAAAAGGTAACCATGCCTGACTCCTCTTGAACATTGATAGGCATCCCAATATTCCTGTGGCTACTGGAAAGGGACCCTGGGTCTCCTGCCTCACCTCGAGAAGCATCCCTATTGCTCTGACAAGCCTCGAAGAGATCCCTGAGGTGTCCCTCGTAACTAGACAAAAGTTCTGACGTCGCTGAACAAACCCGAGTTTTGAAAGGCCATTCCCGCCGTAACTCGAGAATGCAACCCAGCTCCCGCCGCAACTCGAGAAAAGCCATGAGACTTCCCCCTTGAAGCGAGATGAGACCCGATTCCCCTGCATTGCATGCACAGAAATTCCGTGTGATCGCCATCAAACATCTAAGGAGCGTCGACGTGCTTGATGGATCTCGAGACAGTCCCCACGAACACGGTCACAAGTCTAGAGTGACCCTGACGTCACCACAGCACAGTGAAGGAGCTCCATGTACCCCAAATCAACTCGAGATGAGGCCCGATTCCCCTGCAATGACTCCAGAGCCATCCCCAGTTCCCCATCAAACACGACCAGTGGCTTGACTTCCTTTAGACCACTCCAGAGATTCCCCGAGAACACTGTCTCAAGTCTAGAGGAACACCAAGTTCAGCACAGCAACTCGAGGAATGCTCCGTTTACCCCAAATCGTCTCGAGATACAAGCTGATTCCCTGGCTTAGTGTCAAGACGTATACCAATTTTCCACCACCAGCCCCTCAGCAGGAGGCCTCTTTCAGCAATAGGTATGTGGGAGGGACCCTGAGATTGCTGCCTCAAGTCGAATCGACACCGAGATTTCCTGACTCGAAAGGAGGACGGATTTCCTTGCAGTCGCTTGAAAACAGGCTCGTCTTTGATCTAACAAGATGAAGGGATGTCTGAGTACACTGTGGAGACCATAGAGCAAGACCTAGGTCCCCGCCTGCTTTCGACAGAATGACTCATTCCTTTGAAACTATGAGAGGCACACAGAGATCACTGCTTCAAAAGGTGACGATGCCTGACTCCTCTTGAATATTGATAGGCATCCCAATATCCCTGTGGCTACTGGAAAGGGACCCTGGGTCTCCTGCCTCTCACCTCGAGAAGCATCCCTTTTGCTGTGCCAAGCCTCGAAGAGATTCCTGAAGTGTCCCTCGTAACCAGACAAGTGTACTGACGTCGCTGAACAAACCCGAGTTTTGAAGGGCCATCCCCCCTAACTCGAGAATATACTCAAGGCCCCGCCGCAATTCGAGAAAAACCATGAGCCTTCCCCCTCAAAGCGAGATGAGGCCCGATTCCCCTGCATTGCATGCAGAGCAATTCCATGATCCTAATCAAACATGTAAATAGCCTTGACTTGCTTGATGGATCTAGAGATAGTACCCAAGATTACAGTCTCAAGTCTAGAGGGACACTGTGGTCACCACAGCAACGCGAAGTAGCTCCTTGTACCCCAAATCACCTCGAGATTAGGCTCGATTCCCCTGCATTGACTCCAGAGACATCCCCCGTTCCCCGTCAAACAGGACCAGTGGCTTGACTTCCTTTAGGCAACTCCAAAGATTCCCCGGGAACACTGTCCCACGTCAGAGGAATCCGAAGTTCAGCACAGCAACTTGACGAATGCTTCGTGTACCCCAAATCGTCTCGAGATGAGAGATGATTCCCTGTCTTAGACACAAGAAGTATGCCAACTTTCCAAAAGCCTCTAAAGAGGAGGCCTTTTTCAGCAATAGGTATGCGGTAGGGACCCTGAGTTTGCTGCCTCAAGTGGAATATACACCGAGAAGCCCTAATTCGACAGAATGCCGGATTTCCTTGCAGTGGTTTGAATACAGGCTCGTGGTTCATCTCACAAGATGAAGGGATGTCTGATTCCCATGTGGAGACTATAGAGAAAGCCCTAGGTCCCCGCCTCATTTCGACGGAATGCCTCAGATCCCTTTGAAACCTCAAGGGGCATGCGGAGTTCACTGCTTCAAAAGGTGACGATGCCTGACTCCTCTTGAACATTGACAGAAATCCCCGTATACCTGTGGCTACTGGAAAGGGATCCTGGGTCTCGCGCCTTACCTCGAGATGCCTCCCTTTTGCCCTGCCAAGCCTCTCAAGAGATTCCTGAGGTGTCCCTCGTAACTAGACAAGAGTTCTGACGTCGCTGAACAAGCCCGAGTTTTGAAAGGCAATTCCTGCCATAACTCGAGAATGCAACCCAGCTCCCCGCCGCAATTCGCGAAAAACCATGAGACTTCCCCCTCGAAGCGAGATGAGGCCCGATTACCCAGCATTGCATGCAGAGCAATTCCGTGATCCCCATCAAACATGTAAGGAGACACGAATAGTTTGATGGATCTCGAGACAGTCCCCAAGCACACGGTCACAAGACTAGAGGGACACTGAAGTCACTCCAGCACGTGAAGGTGACCCATGTACCCCAAATCAACTCGAGATGAGGCCCGATTCCCCTTCATTGACTCCAGGCCATCCCCCGTTCCCCCCATCAAACATGACCAGTGGCTTGAATTCGTTTGGGCAAATCCAGAGATACCCCAAAAACATCTTCCCAAATCTAGAAGAAGACCAAGTTCAGCACAGCGACTCGAGGAATGCTCCGTGCACCCCAAATCGTCTATAGATGAGAGCAGATACCAGGCTTCGACTCAAGACGTATGGCAACTTTCCACAAGCTCCTCAAGAGGAGGTCTTCTCTGAGACAACAGGTACGTGGGAGGGACCCTGAGTTTGCTGCCTAAGTTGAATCTACACCGAGAACGTCTGACTCGAAAGGAGGCCGGATTTCCTTTCAGTGGGTTGAATAAAGGCTCGTCTGTAATCTCACAAGATGAAGGGATGTCTGAATCCCCCGTGGAGACCACAGGGTAAGCCCTATGTCCCCACCTCATTTCGACGGAATGCCTCAGATCACTTTGACACATTAAGGGGCACGCGGAGTTCACTGCTTCAAAAGGTGACGATGCCTGACTCCTCTTGAACATTGATAGAAATCCCAGTATTCCTGTGGTTACTGGAAAGGGACCCTGTGTCTCCCGCCTCACCTCGAAAAGAATCCCTTTTGCACTGCCAAGCCTCGAAGAGATTCCTGAGACGTCCCTCGTAACTAGTCAGGAGTCCGGACGTCGCTGAACAAACACGAGTTTTGAAGAGCCATCCCCGTCATAACTCGAGAATATACCCCAGGTCCCCACGGAAACTCGAGAAAAACAATGAGACTTTCCCTGGAATCGAAAAGGAGGCCCGATTCCCCTGCATTGCATGCAGAGCAATTCCGTGATCCCCATCAAACATCTAAGGAGCGTCGACGTGCTTGATGGATCTCGAGACAGTCCCCAAGAACACGGTCAAAAGTCTAGAGGGACCCTGAGATCACCAGGGCACCGCGAAGCAGCTCCATGTACCCCAAATCAACTCGAGATGAGGCCTGATTCTCCTGCAATGACTCCAGAGCCATCCCCATTTCCCCATCAAACATGACCAGTGGCTTGACTTCCTTTAGACCACTCCAGAGATTCCCCGAGAAAACTGTCTCAAGTCTAGAGGAACACGAAGTTCAGCACAGCATCACGAGGAATGCTCCGTGTACCCCAAATCGTCTCGAGAGCAAGCTGATTCCCTGGCTTAATGTCAAGACGTATACCAATTTTCCACCAGCCCCTCAACAGGAGGCCTCCTTCAGCAATAGGTATGTGGAAGGGACCGTGAGTTTGCTGCCTCAAGTGGAATATATACCGAGAAGACCTGACTTGATAGGAAGATGGATTTCCTTGCAGTGGCTTGAATACAGGCTTGTCTTTGATCTAACAAGATGAAGGGATGTCTGTCCCCTGTGGAGACCATAGAGAAAGCCCTAGGTCCCCGCCTCCTTTCAACCGAATGACTCATCCCTTTGAGTCCTCGAGAGGCATGCGGAGATCACTGCTTCAAAAGGTAACCATGCCTGACTCCTCTTGAACATTGATAGGCATCCCAATATTCCTGTGGCTACTGGAAAGGGACCCTGGGTCTCCTGCCTCACCTCGAGAAGCATCCCTATTGCTCTGACAAGCCTCGAAGAGATCCCTGAGGTGTCCCTCGTAACTAGAAAAGTTCTGACGTCGCTGAACAAACCCGAGTTTTGAAAGGCCATTCCCGCCGTAACTCGAGAATGCAACCCAGCTCCCGCCGCAACTCGAGAAAAGCCATGAGACTTCCCCCTTGAAGCGAGATGAGACCCGATTCCCCTGCATTGCATGCACAGAAATTCCGTGATCGCCATCAAACATCTAAGGAGTGTCGACGTGCTTGATGGATCTCGAGACAGTCCCCACGAACACGGTCACAAGTCTAGAGTGACCCTGACGTCACCACAGCACAGTGAAGGAGCTCCATGTACCCCAAATCAACTCGAGATGAGGCCCGATTCCCCTGCAATGACTCCAGAGCCATCCCCAGTTCCCCATCAAACACGACCAGTGGCTTGACTTCCTTTAGACCACTCCAGAGATTCCCCGAGAACACTGTCTCAAGTCTAGAGGAACACCAAGTTCAGCACAGCAACTCGAGGAATGCTCCGTTTACCCCAAATCGTCTCGAGATTACAAGCTGATTCCCTGGCTTAGTGTCAAGACGTATACCAATTTTCCCACCAGCCCCTCAGCAGGAGGCCTCTTTCAGCAATAGGTATGTGGGAGGGACCCTGAGATTGCTGCCTCAAGTCGAATCGACACCGAGATTTCCTGACTCGAAAGGAGGACGGATTTCCTTGCAGTCGCTTGAAAACAGGCTCGTCTTTGATCTAACAAGATGAAGGGATGTCTGAGTACACTGTGGAGACCATAGAGCAAGACCTAGGTCCCCGCCTGCTTTCGACAGAATGACTCATCCCTTTGAAACTATGAGAGGCACACAGAGATCACTGCTTCAAAAGGTGACGATGCCTGACTCCTCTTGAATATTGATAGGCATCCCAATATCCCTGTGGCTACTGGAAAGGGACCCTGGGTCTCCTGCCTCACCTCGAGAAGCATCCCTTTTGCTGTGCCAAGCCTCGAAGAGATTCCTGAAGTGTCCCTCGTAACCAGACAAGTGTACTGACGTCGCTGAACAAACCCGAGTTTTGAAGGGCATCCCCGCCCTAACTCGAGAATATACTCAAGGCCCCGCCGCAATTCGAGAAAAACCATGAGCCTTCCCCCTCAAAGCGAGATGAGGCCCGATTCCCCTGCATTGCATGCAGAGCAATTCCATGATCCTAATCAAACATGTAAATAGCCTTGACTTGCTTGATGGATCTAGAGACAGTAGTACCCAAGATTACAGTCTCAAGTCTAGAGGGACACTGTGGTCACCACAGCAACGCGAAGTAGCTCCTTGTACCCCAAATCACCTCGAGATTAGGCTCGATTCCCCTGCATTGACTCCAGAGACATCCCCCGTTCCCCGTCAAACAGGACCAGTGGCTTGACTTCCTTTAGGCAACTCCAAAGATTCCCCGGGAACACTGTCCCAAGTCTAGAGGAATCCGAAGTTCAGCACAGCAACTTGACGAATGCTTCGTGTACCCCAAATCGTCTCGAGATGAGAGATGATTCCCTGTCTTAGACAAGAAGTATGCCAACTTTCCAAAAGCCTCTAAAGAGGAGGCCTTTTTCAGCAATAGGTATGCGGTAGGGACCCTGAGTTTGCTGCCTCAAGTGGAATATACACCGAGAAGCCCTAATTCGACAGAATGCCGGATTTCCTTGCAGTGGTTTGAATACAGGCTCGTGGTTCATCTCACAAGATGAAGGGATGTCTGATTCCCATGTGGAGACTATAGAGAAAGCCCTAGGTCCCCGCCTCATTTCGACGGAATGCCTCAGATCCCTTTGAAACCTCAAGGGGCATGCGGAGTTCACTGCTTCAAAAGGTGACGATGCCTGACTCCTCTTGAACATTGACAGAAATCCCCGTATACCTGTGGCTACTGGAAAGGGATCCTGGGTCTCGCGCCTTACCTCGAGATGCCTCCCTTTTGCCCTGCCAAGCCTCTCAAGAGATTCCTGAGGTGTCCCTCGTAACTAGACAAGAGTTCTGACGTCGCTGAACAAGCCCGAGTTTTGAAAGGGAATTCCTGCCATAACTCGAGAATGCAACCCAGCTCCCCGCCGCAATTCGCGAAAAAAACCATGAGACTTCCCCCTCGAAGCGAGATGAGGCCCGATTACCCAGCATTGCATGCAGAGCAATTCCGTGATCCCCATCAAACATGTAAGGAGACACGAATAGTTTGATGGATCTCGAGACAGTCCCCAAGCACACGGTCACAAGACTAGAGGGACACTGAAGTCACCTCCAGCAACGTGAAGGTGACCCATGTACCCCAAATCAACTCGAGATGAGGCCCGATTCCCCTTCATTGACTCCAGGCCATCCCCCGTTCCCCATCAAACATGACCAGTGGCTTGAATTCGTTTGGGCAAATCCAGAGATACCCCAAAAACATCTTCCCAAATCTAGAAGACCAAGTTCAGCACAGCGACTCGAGGAATGCTCCGTGCACCCCAAATCGTCTATAGATGAGAGCTGATTACCAGGCTTCGACTCAAGACGTATGGCAACTTTCCAAAAGCTCCTCAAGAGGTGTCTTCTCTGAGACAACAGGTACGTGGGAGGGACCCTGAGTTTGCTGCCTTAAGTTGAATCTACACCGAGAAAGTCTGACTCGAAAGGAGGCCGGATTTCCTTTCAGTGGGTTGAATAAAGGCTCGTCTGTAAATCTCACAAGATGAAGGGATGTCTGAATCCCCCTGTGGAGACCACAGGGTAAGCCCTATGTCCCACCTCATTTCGACGGAATGCCTCAGATCACTTTGACACATTAAGGGGCACGCGGAGTTCACTGCTTCAAAAGGTGACGATGCCTGACTCCTCTTGAACATTGATAGAAATCCCCAGTATTCCTGTGGTTACTGGAAAGGGACCCTGTGTCTCCCGCCTCACCTCGAAAAGAATCCCTTTTGCACTGCCAAGCCTCGAAGAGATTCCTGAGGTGTCCCTCGTAACTAGTCAGGAGTCCGGACGTCGCTGAACAAACACGAGTTTTGAAGAGCCATCCCCGTCATAACTCGAGAATATACCCCAGTCCCCCCGGAAACTCGAGAAAAACAATGAGACTTTCCCTGGAATCGAAGCGAGATGAGGCCCGATTCCCCTGCATTGCATGCAGAGCAATTCCGTGATCCCCATCAAACATCTAAGGAGCGTCGACGTGCTTGATGGATCTCGAGACAGTCCCCAAGAACACGGTCAAAAGTCTAGAGGGACCCTGAGATCACCAGGGCACCGCGAAGCAGCTCCATGTACCCCAAATCAACTCGAGATGAGGCCTGATTCCCCTGCAATGACTCCAGAGCCATCCCCATTTCCCCATCAAACATGACCAGTGGCTTGACTTCCTTTAGACCACTCCAGAGATTCCCGAGAAAACTGTCTCAAGTCTAGAGGAACACGAAGTTCAGCACAGCATCACGAGGAATGCTCCGTGTATCCCAAATCGTCTCGAGATGCAAGCTGATTCCCTGGCTTAATGTCAAGACGTACCAATTTTCCACCAGCCCCTCAACAGGAGGGCCTCCTTCAGCAATAGGTATGTGGAAGGGACCGTGAGTTTGCTGCCTCAAGTGGAATATATACCGAGAAGACCTGACTTGATAGGAAGATGGATTTCCTTGCAGTGGCTTGAATACAGGCTTGTCTTTGATCTAACAAGATGAAGGGATGTCTGAGTCCCCTGTGGAGACCATAGAGAAAGCCCTAGGTCCCCGCCTCCTTTCAACCGAATGACTCATCCCTTTGAGTCCTCGAGAGGCATGCGGAGATCACTGCTTCAAAAGGTAACATGCCTGACTCCTCTTGAACATTGATAGGCATCCCAATATTCCTGTGGCTACTGGAAAGGGACCCTGGGTCTCCTGCCTCACCTCGAGAAGCATCCCTATTGCTCTGACAAGCCTCGAAGAGATCCCTGAGGTGTCCCTCGTAACTAGACAAAAGTTCTGACGTCGCTGAACAAACCCGAGTTTTGAAAGGCCATTCCCGCCGTAACTCGAGAATGCAACCCAGCTCCCGCCGCAACTCGAGAAAAGCCCATGAGACTTCCCCCTTGAAGCGAGATGAGACCCGATTCCCCTGCATTGCATGCAGAAATTCCGTGATCGCCATCAAACATCTAAGGAGTGTCGACGTGCTTGATGGATCTCGAGACAGTCCCCACGAACACGGTCACAAGTCTAGAGGACCCTGACGTCACCACAGCACAGTGAAGGAGCTCCATGTACCCCAAATCAACTCGAGATGAGGCCCGATTCCCCTGCAATGACTCCAGAGCCATCCCCAGTTCCCCATCAAACACGACCAGTGGCTTGACTTGACTTCCTTTAGACCACTCCAGAGATTCCCCGAGAAACACTGTCTCAAGTCTAGAGGAACACCAAGTTCAGCACAGCAACTCGAGGAATGCTCCGTTTACCCCAAATCGTCTCGAGATACAAGCTGATTCCCTGGCTTAGTGTCAAGACGTATACCAATTTTCCACCAGCCCCTCAGCAGGAGGCCTCTTCAGCAATAGGTATGTGGGAGGGA
>JAJLRB010005419.1:0-48531 GCA_020976825.1 Odocoileus hemionus | reverse complement strand
CCCAAGAACACTGTCACAAGTCTAGTGGTGCCCTGTGGTCACCCCAGCAACGAGAAGATCAATCACCTTGTACCCCAAAATCAATTCGAGATGATGCCTGATTCCGATGAATTGACTTCAGAGCCATCCCCCGTTTCCCCATCAAACACGACCAGTGGCTTGACTTCCTTTGGCAACTTCAGAGATTCCCCGAGAAACACCGTACCACCTCTTAGATGAAACAGCAAGTTCAGCACAGAAAATCGAGGAATACTCAGTGTACCCCAAATTTTCTCGAGGTGAGACCTGATTCCTGGCTTAGACTTAAGACGTATACCATCTTTCCTCAAGCAAATCAGGAGGAGGCTTCTCTCAGCAATAGATATGAGGGAGGGACCTTGAGTTTGCTGCCTCAAGTGGAATATACACCAAGAAGCCCTGACTCGAAAGAAGAGCCGGATATGCTTGCAGTGGCTTGAATACAGGCTTGTCTTTCATCTCACAAGATGAAGGAATGGCTGAATCCCATGTGGAAATGCTATAGAAAGCATAGGTCCCCGCTTCATTTCGATGGAGTGTCTCACATCCTTTGACACCTCGAGAGGCCCTGGAGATCAAACGCTTCAAATGTAACGATGCCTGACTCCTCTTGAACACTGATAGGAATCCCAATATCCCCGTGGCTTCTGGAAAGGGAAAACTTGGTTTCCAGCCTAACCTCGAGACGTGTCCTTTTTGCGCTCCTCCCTCATAACTAGACAGGAGTCCAGGCGTTGCTGAAACAAACACGAGTTTTGAAGGGCCATCCCCGCCCTAACTCGAGAATATATGCCAGGTCTCTCCAGCAACTCGAGAAAAAACCATGAGACTTCCCCCTCGAAGAGAGATGAGGCTCGATTCCCCTGCATTGAATGCCGAGCAATTCTGTGATCCCCATCAAACATGTAAGGAGCTTCGACTTGCTTGATGAATATCGAGACAGGCACCAAGAATAGTGTCACAAATCAAGTGGGACCCTCAGGTGACCCCAGCAAGGCGAGGAGCTCCATGTACCCCAAATCAAATCGAGATGAGGCTCGATTCCCATACATTCACTCCACAGCCATCCCCCATTCCCCATCAAACACGACCAGTCGCTTTACTTCCTTTAGGCAACTCCAGAGATTCCCCAAGAACACCATCCCAAGTCTAGAGGAACACCAAGTTCAGCACAGCAACTGGAAGAATGCTTCGTGTACCCAAAATCGTCTGGAGATGAGAGCTGATTCCCTGGCGTTAGACTTAAGACGAATGCCAGGTTTCCACAAGCTACTCAAGAGGAGTCTTCTCTCAGCAGCAGATTGCGGGAGCCACCTTGAGTTTGCTGCCTCAAGTGGAATATACACCGAGAAGCACTGACCTGAATGAAGAAGGCCGGATTTCCTTGCAGGGCTTGAATACAGGCTCGTCTTTCATCTCACAAGATGAAGGGATGTCTGATCCCCTGTGGAAACCATAGAGAAAGCATAGGTCCCCTCCTCACTTCGACGGAATGCCTCACATCCCTTTGACACCTCGAGAGGCACGCAGAGCTCACTGCTTCAAAAGGTGACGATGCCTGACTCCTCTTGAACAGTGATAAGAATTCCAATATCCCTGTGGCTACTGGAAAGGGAGCCTGGGTCTCCAGCCTCACATCGAGAAGCTCCCTTTTGCCCTGCTAAGCCTCGAAGAGATTCCTGAGGTGTCCCTCCTAAATAGACAGGAGTCCTGTCGTCGCTGAACAAACACGAGTTTTGAAGGGCCATCCCCGCCCTAACTCGAGAATATAGAGCTCAGACCCCACTGCAACTAGAGAAAAACCATGAGACTTTCACCTCGAAGTGAGATGAGGCCCGATTCCATGGTATTGCATGCAGAGCTCTTCCGTGATCCCACATGAAACATGTAAGGAGCCTCGACTTGCATGATGGATTTCGAGACAGTCCCCAAGAACACAGTCACATGTCTAGAGGGACCCTGTGTTCACCCCAGCAAAGAGAAGTATCACTTTTTACTGCCAAATCAACTCAAGATGAGGCCCGATTCCATTGATTGACTTCAAGCCATACACCGTTCCCCATCAAAGACGACCAGTAGCTTGACTTCTTTGGCAACTTCAGAGATTCCCCGAGAACACCATCCCACCTCTAGAGGAACACCAAGTTCATCAGCAGAAGCAATCGAGGAATGCTCAGTGTACCCCAAATCGTCTCGAGGTGAGAGCTGATTCCCTGGCTTAGAATCAAGATGTATGCCAACTTTCCTCAAGCAACTCAGGAGGAGGATTCTCTCAGCAATAGATATGTGGGAGAGGGACCTTGAGTTTGCTCCCTCAAGGGAATATACACCAAGAAGCCCTGACTCGAAAGACCGGATTTCCTTGCAGTGGCTTGAATACAGCTTGTCTTTCATCTCACAAGATGAAGGGATGGCTGAATCCCCTGTGGAAATGCTAGAGAAAGCCATAGGTCCTGGTTTCATTTCGACGGAATGCCTCACATCTTTTGACACCTCGAGAGACATGCGGAGATTCACTGCTTCAAATGACGATGCCTGACTCCTCTTGAACACTGATAGGAATCCCAATATCCCTGTGGCTACTGAAAGGGAACTGGGTCTCCCCGCCTACTTCGCGAAGCGTCCCTTTGCCCTGCCAACCTCGAAGAGATTCCTGAGTGTCCCTCGTAACTAGACAGGAGTCCTGAGGTCCTGAACAAACACGAGTTTTGAAGGGCCACCCGCCCTAACTCGAAAATATACCCAAGTTCCCCGCTGCAACTCGAGAAAAACCGTGAGACTTCACCCTCGAAGTGAGATAGGCGCAATTCCCTGCATTGCATGCAGAGCAATTCCGTGATCCCCATCAAAATGTAAGGAGCCTTCGACTTGCATGTGGATTTTCGAGACAGTCCCCAAGAACACTGTCACAAGTCTAGAGGGATCCCTGTGGTCCACCCCAGCAAGAGAAGGATCACCTTTACCCCAAATCAACTCGAGATGAGGCCACGATTCCCATGCATTGACTTCAGAGCCATCCCCCATTCCCCATCAAACACGACCAGTGGCTTGACTTCCTTGGCAACTTCAGAGATTCCCCGAGAACACCATCCCACCTAGAGAAACACACCAAGTTCAGCACAGAAAATCGAGGAATGCTCAGTGTACCCAAAATCGTCTCGAGATGAGAGCTGATTCCCTGGCTTAGACTTAAGATGTATGCCAACTTTCCACAAGCAACTCAAGAGGAGGATTCTCTCAGCAATAGATATGTGGGAGGGACCTTGATGTTTGCTGCCTCAAGTGGAATATACACCGAGAAGCCCTGACTCGAAAGAAGGCCGGATTTCCTTGCAGTGGCTTGAATACAGGCTCGTCTTTCATCTCACAAGATGAAGGGATGGCTGAATCCCCTGTGGAGACCCTAGAGAAAGCCATAGGTCCCTCGTCATTTCGACGGAATGCCTCACATCCTTTGACACCTCGAGAGGCACTGGGAGTTCACTGCTTCAAAAGGTGACGATGCCTGACTCCTCTTGAACATTGATAGGAATCCCAATATCCCTGTGGCTACTGGAAAGGGAAACTGGGTCTCCGCCTTATCTCGAGAAGCGTCCCTTTTTGCCCCTGCCAAGACTCGAGGAGATTCCTGAGGTGTCCCTCATAACTAGACAGGAGTCTTGAGGTCCCTGCTGAACAAACACGAGTTTTGAAGGGCCATCCCCGCCCTAACTCGAGAATATACCCAGGTGCCCGCTGCAACTCGAGAAAAACTGTGAGACTTCCCCTCGAAGTGAGATAAGGCTCGATTCCCTGCATTGCATGCAGAGCAATTCCGTGATCCCCATCAAACATGTAAGGAGCTTCGACTTGCTTGATGAATTCGAGACAGTCCCCAAGAATACTGTCACAAATCTAGCGGGATCCTCAGGGTCACCCTTGCAAGGCGAGGATCACCTTGTAGCCCCAAATCAAATAGGAGATGAGCTCGATTCCCATGCATTCACTTCATAGAGCCATCCCCCATTCCCCATCAAACACGACCAGTCACTTTACTTCCTTTAGGCAACTCCAGAGATTCCCCGAGAACACCATCCCATGTCTAGAGGAATACCAAGTTCAGCAGAGCAACTCGAGAATGCTCCGTGTACCCAAAATCGTCTCGAGATGAGAGCTGATTCCCTGGCGTAGACTTAAGATGAATGCCAGCTTTCCACAAGCAACTCAAGAGGAGTCTTCTGTCAGCAGTAGATATGCGGCAGCGACCTTGAGTTGCTGCCTCAAGTGGAATATACACCGAGAAGCCCTGACTCGAAAGAAGGCCAGATTTCCTTGCAGTGGCTTGAATACCGGCTCGTCTTTCATCTCACAAGATGAAGGGATGTCTTAATCCCCTGGAGACCCTAGAAAAAGCCATAGTTCCACTCCTCATTTCGATGGAATGCCACACATACCTTTGACACCTCGAGAGGCACGCGGAGCTCACTGCTTCAAAAGGTGACGATGCCTGACTCCTCTTGAACATTGATAGCAATCCCAATATCCCTGTGGATACTGGAAAGGGAATCTGGTCTCCAGCCTCACATCGAGAAGAAGGTCCCTTTTGCCCTGCCAAGCCTCGAAGAGATTCATGATGTGTCCCTCGTAAATAGATAGGAGTCCTGACGTCGCTGAACAAACATGAGTTTTGAAGGGCCATCACCGACCTAACTCGAGAATATAACCCCAGGTGAGATCCCGACCGCAACTAGAGAAAAAACCTGAGACTTCCCCTCGAAGTGAGATGAGGCCCGATTCCACTGTACTGCATGCAGAGCTATTCCGTGATCCCCATGAAACATGTAAGGAGCCTCGACTTGCCTGATGGATTTCGAGACAGTCTCCAAGAACACAGTCACATGTCTAGAGGGACCCGGTGGTCACACCAGCAACGAGACGTATCACCTTGTACCCCAAATCAATTCGAGATGAGGCCTGATTCCGAAGAATGCATTGACTTCAGAGCCATCCATCGTTTCCCATGAAACACGACCAGTGGCTTGACGTCCTTTGGCAACTTCAGAGAGATTCCCCGAGAACACCGTCCCTCCATTAGAGAAACAGCAAGTTCAGCACTGAAAATCGAGGAATGCTCAGTGAACCCCAAATTTTCTCGAGATGAGAGCTGATTACCTGGCGTAGAATCAAAACGTATGCCAACTTTCCACAAGCACCTCAAGAGGAGGCTTCTCTCAGCAATAGGTATGTGGGAGATGACCTGAGTTTGCTGCCTCAAGTGGATTATACACTGAGAAGCCCTGACTCGATAGGAGGCCGGATTTCCTTGCAGTGGCTTGAATACAGGCTCGTCTTTCATCTCACAAGATGAAGGGATGACTGAATCACCCGTGGAGACCCTAGAGAAAGCCATAGGTCCCCTCCTCATTTCGACGGAGTGCCTCACATCTCTTTGACAACTCGAGAGACACGCGGAGATCACTGCTTCAAAACATGACATGCCTGACTCCTGTTGAACATTGATAGGAATCCCAATATCCTTGTGGCTACTGGAAAGGGACCCTGGGTCTCCCGCCTTACCTCGCGAAGCGTCCCTTTTGCCATGCCAAGCCTCGAAGAGATTCCTGAGGTGTACCTCGTAACTAGACAGGAGTCCTGACGTCGTGAACAAACAAGAGTTTTGAAGGGCCATCCCCGCCCTAACTCGAAATATAGCTCAGATCCCGACTGCAACTTGAGAAAAACCATGAGACTTCCCCTCGAAGTGAGATGAGGCCCGATTCCAAGGTATTGCATGCAGAGCTATTCCGTGAATCCCATGAAACATGTAAGGAGCCTCGACTTGCATGATGGATTTCGAGACAGTCCCCAAGAACACTGTCACAAGTCTAGTGGTGCCCTGTGGTCACCCCAGCAACGAGAAGGATCACCTTGTACCCCAAATCAACTGGAGATGATGCCAGATTCCCATGCATTGACTTCAGAGCCATCCCCCGTTCCCCATCAAACATGACCAGTGCTTGACTTCTTTGGCAACTTCAGAGATTCCCCGAGAACACCGTCCACCTCTAGATGAACACCAAGTTCAGCACAGAAAATCGAGGAATGCTCAGTGTACCCCAAATTTTCTCGAGGTGAGAGCTGATTCCCTGGCTTAGACTTAAGACGTATGCCAACTTTCCACAAGCAAATCAAGAGGAGGCTTTCTCTCAGCAATAGATATGTGGGAGGGACCTTGAGTTTGCTGCCTCAAGTGGAATATACACCAAGAAGCCCTGACTCGAAAGAAGGCCGGATTTCCTTGCAGTGGCTTGAATACAGGCTTGTCTTTCATCTCACAAGATGAAGGAATGGCTGAATCCCATGTGGAGACCCTAGAGAAAGCCATAGGTCCCCGCTCATTTCGATGGAGTGCCTCACATCCTTTGACACCTCGAGAGGCCCTGGGAGTTCAACGCTTCAAATGGTAACGATGCCTGACTCCTCCTCTTGAACATTGATAGGAATCCCAATATCCCCGTGTGGCTTCTGGAAAGGGAACCTTGGTCTCCAGCCTAACCTCGAGAAGCGTCCCTTTTGCCCTGCCAAGCCTCGAAGAGATTCCTGAGGTGTCCCTCGTAACTAGACAGGAGTCCAGGCGTTGCTGAACAAACACGAGTTTTGAAGGGCCATCCCCGCCCTAACTCGAGAATATATGCCAGGTCCTCCAGCAACTCGAGAAAAAAAACCATGAGACTTCCCCCTCGAAGAGAGATGAGGCTCGATTCCCCTGCATTGAATGCAGAGCAATTCTGTGATCCCCATCAAACATGTAAGGAGCTTCGACTTGCTTGATGAATATCGAGACAGTCCCCAAGAATAGTGTCACAAATCAAGTGGGACCCTCAGGTGACCCCAGCAAGGCGAAGGAGCTCCATGTACCCCAAATCAAATCGAGATGAGGCTCGATTCCCATGCATTCACTCACAGCCATCCCCCATTCCCCATCAAACACGACCAGTCGCTTTACTTCCTTTAGGCAACTTCCAGAGATTCCCCAAGAACACCATCCCAAGTCTAGAGAAACACCAAGTTCAGCACAGCAAATGAAGAATGCTTCGTGTACCCAAAATCGTCTCGAGATGAGAGCTGATTCCCTGGCGTAGACTTAAGACGAATGCCAGGTTTCCACAAGCACTCAAGAGGAGTCTTCTCTCAGCAGCAGATATGCGGGAGCCACCTTGAGTTTGCTGCCTCAAGTGGAATATACACCGAGAAGCCCTGACTCGAAAGAAGGCCGGATTTTCCTTGCAGGGCTTGAATACAGGCTCGTCTTTCATCTCACAAGATAAAGGGATGTCTGAATTCAACTGTGGAAACCCTAGAGAAAGCAATAGGTCCCCTCCTCATTTCGACGGAATGCCTCACATCCCTTTGACACCTCGAGAGGCACGCAGAGCTCACTGCTTCAAAAGGTGACGATGCCTGACTCCTCTTGAACATTGATAAGAATCCCAATATCCCTGTGGCTACTGGAAAGGGAGCCTGGGTCTCCAGCCTCACATCGAGAAGCTTCCCTTTTGCCCTGCTAAGCCTCGAAGAGATTCCTGAGGTGTCCCTCCTAAATAGACAGGAGTCCTGTCGTCGCTGAACAAACACGAGTTTTGAAGGGCCATCCCCGCCCTAACTCGAAAATATAGCTCAGACCCCACCGCCGCAACTAGAGAAAAACCATGAGACTTCACCCTCGAAGTGAGATGAGGCCCGATTCCATGCATTGCATGCAGAGCTCTTCCGTGAACCCATGAAACATGTAAGGAGCCCTCGACTTGCATGATGGATTTCGAGACAGTCCCCAAGAACACAGTCACAAGTCTAGAGGGACCCTGTGGTCACCCCAGCAAAGAGAAGTATCACTTTTTACTGCCCAAATCAACTCAAGATGAGGCCCGATTCCATTGAATTGACTTCAAAGCCATCACCCCATTCCCCATCAAAGACGACCTGTAGCTTGACTTCTTTGGCAACTTCAGAGATTCCCCGAGAACACCATCCCACCTCTAGAGGAACACCAAGTTCAGCACAGAAAATCGAGGAATGCTCAGTGTACCCCAAAATCGTCTCGAGGTGAGAGCTGATTCCCTGGCTTAGAATTAAGATGTATGCCAACTTTCCTCAAGCAACTCAGGAGGAGGATTCTCTCAGCAATAGATATGTGGGAGGGACCTTGAGTTTGCTCCCTCAAGTGGAATATACACCAAGAAGCCCTGACTCGAAAGAAGGCCGGATTTCCTTGCAGTGGCTTGAATACAGCATTGTCTTTCATCTCACAAGATGAAGGGATGGCTGAATCCCCTGTGGAAATGCTACAGAAAGCCATAGGTCCTGTTTCATTTCGATGGAATGCCGCACATCATTTGACACCTCGAGAGGCACTGGGAGTTCACTGCTTCAAATGGTAACGATGCCTGACTCCTCTTGAACACTGATAGGAATCCCAATATCCCTGTGGCTTCTGAAAGGGAAACTGGGTCTCCAGCCTCACTTCGGAAGCGTCCCATTTGCCCTGCCAAGACTCGAGGAGATTCCTGAGGTGTCCCTCATAACTAGACAGGAATCCTGGCGTTGCTGAACAAACACGAGTTTTGAAGGGCCATCCCGGCCCTAACTCGAGAATATATGCCAGTTCCCCGGTGCAACTCGAGAAAAACAATGAGACTTCCCCTCGAAGCGAGATAAGGCTCGATTCCCCTGCATTGCATGCAGAGCAATTCCGTGATCCCCATCAAACATGTAAGGAGCTTCGACTTGCTTGATGAATCTCGAGACAGTCCCCAAAATAGTGTCACAAATCAAGCGAGATCCTCAGGTGACCCTAGCAAGGCGAGGAGCTTCATCTTCCCCAAATCAAATCGAGACGAGGCTCGATTCCCATGCATTCACTCCATAGACATCCCCCATTCCCCACCAAACACGACCAGTCACTTTACTTCCTTTAGGCAACTCCAGAGATTCCCCGAGAACACCATCCCAAGACTAGAGGAACACCAAGTTTCAGCACAGAAAATCGAAAAATGCTCCGTGTACCCAAATCGTCTCGAGATGAGAGCTGATTCCCTGGCGTAGACTTAAGAGGAATGCCAACTTTCCACAAGCAACTCAAGAGGAGTCTTCTCTCAGCAGTAGATATGCGTCAGCGACCTTGATGTTTTGCTGCCTCAAATGGAATATACACCGAGAAGCCCTGACTCGAAAGAAGGCCGGATTTCCTTGCAGGGCTTGAATACAGGCTCGTCTTTCATCTCACAAGATGAAGGGATGTCTGAATCCCCTGTGGAGACCCTAGAGAAAGCCATAGGTCCCCTCGTCATTTCGACGGAATGCCTCACATCCCTTTGACAACTCGAGAGGCACGCGGAGCTCACTGCTTCAAAAGGTGACGATGCCTGACTCCTCTTGAACATTGATAGGAATCCCAATATCCCTGTGGCTACTGGAAAGGGACCCTGGGTCTCCCGCCTTACCTAAAGAAGCGTCCCTTTGCCCTGCCAAAAGCCTCGAAGAACAGATTCCTGAGGTGTCCCTGGTAACTAGACAGGAGTCTTGAGGTCCCTGTACAAACATGAGTTTTGAAGGGCCACCCTTCAGTAACTCGAGATTATACCCCAGGTGCCCGCTGCAACACGGAAAAAAAACTGTGAAAATTCACCCTCGAAGTGAGATAGGGGCGATTCCCGCTGCATTGCATGCAGAGCAATTCCGTGATCCCATCAAACATGTAAGCAGCCTCGACTTGCATGATGGATTTCGAGAAAGTCCCCAAGAACACTGTCACAAGTCTAGAGGTGCACTGTGGTCACCCTTGCAACGAGGAAGGATCACCTTGTAGCCCAAATCAACTAGGGATGAGGCCAGATTCCGATGCATTGACTTCAGAGCCATCCCCCATTCCCCATCAAACACGACCAGTCACTTTACTTTCTTTAGGCAACTCCAGAGATTCCCCGAGAACACCATCCCATGTCTAGAGGAATACCAAGTTCAGCAGAGCAACTCGAGAATGCTCCGTGTAGCCAAAATCGTCTCGAGATGAGAGCTGATTCCCTGGCGTAGACTTAAGATGAATGCCAGCTTTCCACAAGCAACTCAAGAGGAGTCTTCTGTCAGCAGTAGATATGCGGCAGCGACCTTGAGGTTGCTGCCTCAAGTGGAATATACACCGAGAAGCCCTGACTCGAAAGAAGGCCAGATTTCCTTGCAGTGGCTTGAATACCGGCTCGTCTTTCATCTCACAAGATGAAGGGATGTCTTAATCCCCTACAGAGACCCTAGAAAAAGCCATAGTTCCACTCCTCATTTCGATGGAATGCCACACATACCTTTGACACCTCGAGAGGCACGCGGAGCTCACTGCTTCAAAAGGTGACGATGCCTGACTTCTCTTGAACATTGATAGCAATCCGAATATCCCTGTGGATACTGGAAAGGGAATCTGAGTCTCCAGCCTCACATCGAGAAGGGTCCCTGTTGCCCTGCCAAGCCTCGAAGAGATTCATGATGTGTCCCTCGTAAATAGATAGGAGTCCTGACGTCGCTGAACAAACATGAGTTTTGAAGGGCCATCACCGACCTAACTCGAGAATATAGGTGAGATCCCCGACCGCAACTAGAGAAAAACCTTGAGACTTCCCACTCGAAGTGAGATGAGGCCCGATTCCACTGTATTGCATGCAGAGCTATTCCGTGATCCCCATGAAACATGTAAGGAGCCTCTACTTGCCTGATGGATTTCGAGACAGTCTCCAAGAACACAGTCACATGTCTAGAGGGACCCGGTGGTCACACCAGCAACGAGACGTATCACCTTGTACCGCAAATCAATTCGAGATGAGGCCTGATTCCGAAGAATTGACTTCAGAGCCATCCATCGTTTCCCATGAAACACGACCAGTGGCTTGACGTCCTTTGGCAACTTCAGAGAATCCCCGAGAACACCGTCCCTCCATTAGAGAAACAGCAAGTTCAGCACTGAAAATAGGAATGCTCAGTGAACCCCAAATTTTCTCGAGATGAGAGCTGATTACCTGGCGTAGAATCAAAACGTATGCCAACTTTCCACAAGCACCTCAAGAGGAGGCTTCTCTCGGCAATAGGTATGTGGGAGATGACCTGAGTTTGCTGCCTCAAGTGGATTATACACTGAGAAGCCCTGACTCGATAGGAGGCCGGATTTCCTTGCAGTGGCTTGAATACAGGCTCGTCTTTCATCTCACAAGATGATGGGATGTCTGAATCACCGTGGAGACCCTAGAGAAAGCCATAGGTCCCCTCCTCATTTCGACGGAGTGCCTCACATCTCTTTGACAACTCGAGAGACACGCGGAGATCACTGCTTCAAAACATGACAATGCCTGACTCCTGTTGAACATTGATAGGAATCCCAATATCCTTGTGGCTACTGGAACGGGACCCTGGGTCTCCCGCCTTACCTCGCGAAGCGTCCCTTTTGCCATGCCAAGCCTCGAAGAGATTCCTGAGGTGTACCTCGTAACTAGACAGGAGTCCTGACGTCGCTAAACAAACAAGAGTTTTGAAGGGCCATCCCCGCCCTAACTCGAAAATATAGCTCAGATCCCGACTGCAACTTGAGAAAAACCATGAGTCTTCGCCCTCGAAGTGAGATGAGGCCCGATTCCAAGGTATTGCATGCAGAGCTATTCCGTGAATCCCATGAAACATGTAAGGAGCCTCGACTTGCATAATGGATTTCGAGACAGTCCCCAAGAACACTGTCACAAGTCTAGTGGTGCCCTGTGGTCACCCCAGCAACGAGAAGGATCACCTTGTACCCCAAATCAACTGGAGATGATGCCAGATTCCCATGCATTGACTTCAGAGCCATCCCCCGTTCCCCATCAAACATGACCTGTGGCTTGACTTCTTTGGCAACTTCAGAGATTCCCCGAGAACACCGTACCACCTCTAGATGAACACCAAGTTCAGCACAGAAAATCGAGGAATACTCAGTGTACCCCAAATATTCTCGAGGTGAGACCTGATTCCCTGGCTTAGACTTAAGACGTATACCATCTTTCCTCAAGCAAATCAGGAGGAGGATTCTCTCAGCAATAGATATGAGGGAGGGACCTTGAGTTTGCTGCCTCAAGTGGAATATACACCAAGAAGCCCTGACTCGAAAGAAGGCCGGATATGCTTGCAGTGGCTTGAATACAGGCTTGTCTTTCATCTCACAAGATGAAGGAATGGCTGAATCCCATGTGGAAATGCTATAGAAAGCCATAGGTCCCCCCTTCATTTCGATGGAGTGTCTCACATCCTTTGACACCTCGAGAGGCCCTGGGAGTTCAACGCTTCAAATGGTAACGATGCCTGACTCCTCTTGAACACTGATAGGAATCCCAATATCCCCGTGGCTTCTGGAAAGGGAAACTTGGTTTCCAGCCTAACCTCGAGACGTGTCCCATTTGCCCTGCCAAGCCTCGAAGAGATTCCTGAGGTGTCCCTCATAACTAGACAGGAGTCCAGGCGTTGCTGAACAAACACGAGTTTTGAAGGGCCATCCCCGCCCTAACTCGAGAATATATGCCAGGTCTCTCCAGCAACTCGAGAAAAACCATGAGACTTCCCCCTCGAAGAGAGATGAGGCTCGATTCCCCTGCATTGAATGCCGAGCAATTCTGTGATCCCCATCAAACATGTAAGGAGCTTCGACTTGCTTGATGAATATCGAGACAGGCACCAAGAATAGTGTCACAAATCAAGTGGGACCCTCAGGTGACCCCAGCAAGGCGAGGAGCTCCATGTACCCCAAATCAAATCGAGATGAGGCTCGATTCCCATACATTCACTCCACAGCATCCCCCATTCCCCATCAAACACGACCAGTCGCTTTACTTCCTTTAGGCAACTCCAGAGATTCCCCAAGAACACCATCCCAAGTCTAGAGGAACACCAAGTTCAGCACAGCAACTGGAAGAATGCTTCGTGTACCCAAAATCGTCTCGAGATGAGAGCTGATTCCCTGGCGTAGACTTAAGACGAATGCCAGGTTTCCACAAGCTACTCAAGAGGAGTCTTCTCTCAGCAGCAGATATGCGGGAGCCACCTTGAGTTTGCTGCCTCAAGTGGAATATACACCGAGAAGCCCTGAATTGAAGAAGGCCGCATTTCCTTGCAGGGGCTTGAATACAGGCTCGTCTTTCATCTCACAAGATAAAGGGATGTCTGATTCAACTGTGGAAACCCTAGAGAAAGCAATAGGTCGCCTCCTCACTTCGACGGAATGCCTCACATCCCTTTGACACCTCGAGAGGCACGCAGAGCTCACTGCTTCAAAAGGTGACGATGCCTGACTCCTCTTGAACAGTGATAAGAATTCCAATATCCCTGTGGCTACTGGAAAGGGAGCCTGGGTCTCCAGCCTCACATCGAGAAGCTTCCCTTTTGCCCTGCTAAGCCTCGAAGAGATTCCTGAGGTGTCCCTCCTAAATAGACAGGAGTCCTGTCGTCGCTGAACAAACACGAGTTTGAAGGGCCATCCCCGCCCTAACTCGAAAATAGAGCTCAGACCCCACTGCAACTAGAGAAAAACCATGAGTCTTCACCCTCGAAGTGAGATGAGGCCCGATTCCATGGTATTGCATGCAGAGCTCTTCCGTGAACCACATGAAACATGTAAGGAGCCTCGACTTGCATGATGGATTTCGAGACAGTCCCCAAGAACACAGTCACATGTCTAGAGGGACCCTGTGTTCACCCCAGCAACGAGAAGTATCACTTTTTACTGCAAATCAACTCAAGATGAGGCCCGATTCCATTGAATTGACTTCAAAGCCATACACCGTTCCCCATCAAAGACGACCTGTAGCTTGACTTCTTTGGCAACTTCAGAGATTCCCCGAGAACACCATCCCACCTCTAGAGGAACACCAAGTTCAGCACAGAAAATCGAGGAATGCTCAGTGTACCCCAAATCGTCTCGAGGTGAGAGCTGATTCCCTGGCTTAGAATTAAGATGTATGCCAACTTTCCTCAAGCAACTCAGGAGGAGGATTCTCTCAGCAATAGATATGTGGGAGGGACCTTGAGTTTGCTCCCTCAAGTGGAATATACACCAAGAAGCCCTGACTCGAAAGAAGGCCGGATTTCCTTGCAGTGGCTTGAATACAGCATTGTCTTTCATCTCACAAGATGAAGGAATGGCTGAATCCCCTGTGGAAATGCTACAGAAAGCCATAGGTTCCTGTTTCATTTCGATGGAATGCCGCACATCATTTGACACCTCGAGAGGCCCTGGGAGTTCACCGCTTCAAATGGTAACGATGCTTGACTCCTCTTGAACACTGATAGGAATCCCAATATCCCTGTGGCTTCTCGAAAGGGAAACTGGGTCTCCAGCCTCACTTCGGACGCGTCCCATTTTGCCCTGCCAAGACTCGAGGAGATTCCTGAGGTGTCCCTCATAACTAGACAGGAATCCTGGCGTTGCTGAACAAACACGAGTTTTGAAGGGTCATCCCGGCCCTAACTCGAGAATATATGCCAGTTCCCCGGTGCAACTCGAGAAAAACAATGAGACTTCCCACTCGAAGCGAGATAAGGCTCGATTCCCCTGCATTGCATGCCGAGCAATTCGGTGATCCCCATCAAACATGTAAGGAGCTTCGACTTGCTTGATGAATCTCGAGACAGTCCCCAAAATAGTGTCACAAATCAAGCGAGATCCTCAGGTGACCCTAGCAAGGCGAGGAGCTTCATCTTCCCCAAATCAAATCGAGACGAGGCTCGATTCCCATGCATTCACTCCATAGACATCCCCCATTCCCCACCAAACACGACCAGTCACTTTACTTCCTTTAGGCAACTCCAGAGATTCCCCGAGAACACCATCCCAAGACTAGAGGAACACCAAGTTCAACACAGCAACTCGAAAAATGCTCCGTGTACCCAAAATCGTCTCGAGATGATAGCTGATTCCCTGGCGTAGACTTAAGAGGAATGCCAGCTTCCACAAGCAACTCAAGAGGAGTCTTCTCTCAGCAGTAGATATGCGTCAGCGACCTTGATGTTGCTGCCTCAAATGGAATATACACCGAGAAGCCCTGACTCGAAAGAAGGCCGGATTTCCTTGCAGGAGCTTGAATACAGGCTCGTCTTTCATCTCACAAGATAAAGGGATGTCTGAATCCCCTGTGGAGACCCTAGAGAAAGCCTTAGGTCCCCTCGTCATTTCGACGGAATGCCTCATATCCCTTTGACAACTCGAGAGGCACGCGGAGCTCACTGCTTCAAAAGGTGACGATGCCTGACTCCTCTTGAACATTGATAGGAATCCCAATATCCCTGTGGCTACTGGAAAGGGACCCTGGGTCTCCCGCCTTATCTAAAGAAGCGTCCCTTTTACCCTGAAAAGCCTCGAACAGATTCCTGAGGTGTCCCTGGTAACTAGACAGGAGTCTTGAGGTCCCTGTATAAACATGAGTTTTGAAGGGCCACTCTTCAGTAACTCGAGATTATACCCCAGGTGCCCGCTGCAACACGGAAAACTGTGAAAATTCACCCTCGAAGTGAGATAGGGGCGATTACGCTGCATTGCATGCAGAGTAATTCCGTGATTCCCATCAAACATGAAAGCAGCCTCGACTTGCATGTTGGATTTCGAGAAAGTCCCCAAGAACACTGTCACAAGTCTAGAGGTGCACTGTGGTCACCCTTGCAACCGGAAGGATCACCTTGTAGCCCAGTCAACTAGGGATGAGGCCAGATTCCGATGCATTGACTTCAGAGCCATCCCCTGTTCCCCATCAAACACGCCCAGTCACTTTACTTTCTTTAGGCAACTCCAGAGATTCCCCGAGAACACCATCCCATGTCTAGAGGAATACCAAGTTCAGCAGAGCAACTCGAGAATGCTCCGTGTAGCCAAAATCGTCTCGAGATGAGAGCTGATTCCCTGGCGTAGACTTAAGATGAATGCCAGCTTTCCACAAGCAACTCAAGAGGAGTCTTCTGTCAGCAGTAGATATGCGGCAGCGACCTTGAGGTTGCTGCCTCAAGTGGAATATACACCGAGAAGCCCTGACTCGAAAGAAGGCCAGATTTCCTTGCAGTGGCTTGAATACCGGCTCGTCTTTCATCTCACAAGATGAAGGGATGTCTTAATCCCCTACAGAGACCCTAGAAAAAGCCATAGTTCCACTCCTCATTTCGATGGAATGCCACACATACCTTTGACACCTCGAGAGGCACGCGGAGCTCACTGCTTCAAAAGGTGACGATGCCTGACTTCTCTTGAACATTGATAGCAATCCGAATATCCCTGTGGATACTGGAAAGGGAATCTGAGTCTCCAGCCTCACATCGAGAAGGGTCCCTGTTGCCCTGCCAAGCCTCGAAGAGATTCATGATGTGTCCCTCGTAAATAGATAGGAGTCCTGACGTCGCTGAACAAACATGAGTTTTGAAGGGCCATCACCGACCTAACTCGAGAATATAGGTGAGATCCCGACCGCAACTAGAGAAAAACCTTGAGACTTCCCACTCGAAGTGAGATGAGGCCCGATTCCACTGTACTGCATGCAGAGCTATTCCGTGATCCCCATGAAACATGTAAGGAGCCTCTACTTGCCTGATGGATTTCGAGACAGTCTCCAAGAACACAGTCACATGTCTAGAGGGACCCGGTGGTCACACCAGCAACGAGACGTATCACCTTGTACCGCAAATCAATTCGAGATGAGGCCTGATTCCGAAGAATTGACTTCAGAGCCATCCATCGTTTCCCATGAAACACGACCAGTGGCTTGACGTCCTTTGGCAACTTCAGAGAATCCCCGAGAACACCGTCCCTCCATTAGAGAAACAGCAAGTTCAGCACTGAAAATCGAGGAATGCTCAGTGAACCCCAAATTTTCTCGAGATGAGAGCTGATTACCTGGCGTAGAATCAAAACGTATGCCAACTTTCCACAAGCACCTCAAGAGGAGGCTTCTCTCGGCAATAGGTATGTGGGAGATGACCTGAGTTTGCTGCCTCAAGTGGATTATACACTGAGAAGCCCTGACTCGATAGGAGGCCGGATTTCCTTGCAGTGGCTTGAATACAGGCTCGTCTTTCATCTCACAAGATGATGGGATGACTGAATCACCCGTGGAGACCCTAGAGAAAGCCATAGGTCCCCTCCTCATTTCGACGGAGTGCCTCACATCTCTTTGACAACTCGAGAGACACGCGGAGATCACTGCTTCAAAACATGACAATGCCTGACTCCTGTTGAACATTGATAGGAATCCCAATATCCTTGTGGCTACTGGAACGGGACCCTGGGTCTCCCGCCTTACCTCGCGAAGCGTCCCTTTTGCCATGCCAAGCCTCGAAGAGATTCCTGAGGTGTACCTCGTAACTAGACAGGAGTCCTGACGTCGCTAAACAAACAAGAGTTTTGAAGGGCCATCCCCGCCCTAACTCGAAAATATAGCTCAGATCCCGACTGCAACTTGAGAAAAACCATGAGTCTTCGCCCTCGAAGTGAGATGAGGCCCGATTCCAAGGTATTGCATGCAGAGCTATTCCGTGAATCCCATGAAACATGTAAGGAGCCTCGACTTGCATAATGGATTTCGAGACAGTCCCCAAGAACACTGTCACAAGTCTAGTGGTGCCCTGTGGTCACCCCAGCAACGAGAAGGATCACCTTGTACCCCAAATCAACTGGAGATGATGCCAGATTCCCATGCATTGACTTCAGAGCCATCCCCCGTTCCCCATCAAACATGACCTGTGGCTTGACTTCTTTGGCAACTTCAGAGATTCCCCGAGAACACCGTACCACCTCTAGATGAACACCAAGTTCAGCACAGAAAATCGAGGAATACTCAGTGTACCCCAAATATTCTCGAGGTGAGACCTGATTCCCTGGCTTAGACTTAAGACGTATACCATCTTTCCTCAAGCAAATCAGGAGGAGGATTCTCTCAGCAATAGATATGAGGGAGGGGGACCTTGAGTTTGCTGCCTCAAGTGGAATATACACCAAGAAGCCCTGACTCGAAAGAAGGCCGGATATGCTTGCAGTGGCTTGAATACAGGCTTGTCTTTCATCTCACAAGATGAAGGAATGGCTGAATCCCATGTGGAAATGCTATAGAAAGCCATAGGTCCCCGCTTCATTTCGATGGAGTGTCTCACATCCTTTGACACCTCGAGAGGCCCTGGGAGTTCAACGCTTCAAATGGTAACGATGCCTGACTCCTCTTGAACACTGATAGGAATCCCAATATCCCCGTGGCTTCTGGAAAGGGAAACTTGGTTTCCAGCCTAACCTCGAGACGTGTCCCATTTGCGCCTCCCTCATAACTAGACAGGAGTCCAGGCGTTGCTGAACAAACACGAGTTTTGAAGGGCCATCCCCGCCCTAACTCGAGAATATATGCCAGGTCTCTCCAGCAACTCGAGAAAAACCATGAGACTTCCCCCTCGAAGAGAGATGAGGCTCGATTCCCCTGCATTGAATGCCGAGCAATTCTGTGATCCCCATCAAACATGTAAGGAGCTTCGACTTGCTTGATGAATATCGAGACAGGCACCAAGAATAGTGTCACAAATCAAGTGGGACCCTCAGGTGACCCCAGCAAGGCGAGGAGCTCCATGTACCCCAAATCAAATCGAGATGAGGCTCGATTCCCATACATTCACTCCACAGCCATCCCCCATTCCCCATCAAACACGACCAGTCGCTTTACTTCCTTTAGGCAACTCCAGAGATTCCCCAAGAACACCATCCCAAGTCTAGAGGAACACCAAGTTCAGCACAGCAACTGGAAGAATGCTTCGTGTACCCAAAATCGTCTCGAGATGAGAGCTGATTCCCTGGCGTAGACTTAAGACGAATGCCAGGTTTCCACAAGCTACTCAAGAGGAGTCTTCTCTCAGCAGCAGATATGCGGGAGCCACCTTGAGTTTGCTGCCTCAAGTGGAATATACACCGAGAAGCCCCTGAATTGAAGAAGGCCGCATTTCCTTGCAGGGGCTTGAATACAGGCTCGTCTTTCATCTCACAAGATAAAGGGATGTCTGATTCAACTGTGGAAACCCTAGAGAAAGCAATAGGTCGCCTCCTCACTTCGACGGAATGCCTCACATCCCTTTGACACCTCGAGAGGCACGCAGAGCTCACTGCTTCAAAAGGTGACGATGCCTGACTCCTCTTGAACAGTGATAAGAATTCCAATATCCCTGTGGCTACTGGAAAGGGAGCCTGGGTCTCCAGCCTCACATCGAGAAGCTTCCCTTTTGCCCTGCTAAGCCTCGAAGAGATTCCTGAGGTGTCCCTCCTAAATAGACAGGAGTCCTGTCGTCGCTGAACAAACACGAGTTTGAAGGGCCATCCCCGCCCTAACTCGAAAATAGAGCTCAGACCCCACTGCAACTAGAGAAAAACCATGAGTCTTCACCCTCGAAGTGAGATGAGGCCCGATTCCATGGTATTGCAATGCAGAGCTCTTCCGTGAACCACATGAAACATGTAAGGAGCCTCGACTTGCATGATGGATTTCGAGACAGTCCCCAAGAACACAGTCACATGTCTAGAGGGACCCTGTGTTCACCCCAGCAAAGAGAAGTATCACTTTTTACTGCAAATCAACTCAAGATGAGGCCCGATTCCATTGAATTGACTTCAAAGCCATACACCGTTCCCCATCAAAGACGACCTGTAGCTTGACTTCTTTGGCAACTTCAGAGATTCCCCGAGAACACCATCCCACCTCTAGAGGAACACCAAGTTCAGCACAGAAAATCGAGGAATGCTCAGTGTACCCCAAATCGTCTCGAGGTGAGAGCTGATTCCCTGGCTTAGAATTAAGATGTATGCCAACTTTCCTCAAGCAACTCAGGAGGAGGATTCTCTCAGCAATAGATATGTGGGAGGGACCTTGAGTTTGCTCCCTCAAGTGGAATATACACCAAGAAGCCCTGACTCGAAAGAAGGCCGGAATTTCCTTGCAGTGGCTTGAATACAGCATTGTCTTTCATCTCACAAGATGAAGGAATGGCTGAATCCCCTGTGGAAATGCTACAGAAAGCCATAGGTTCCTGTTTCATTTCGATGGAATGCCGCACATCATTTGACACCTCGAGAGGCCCTGGGAGTTCACCGCTTCAAATGGTAACGATGCTTGACTCCTCTTGAACACTGATAGGAATCCCAATATCCCTGTGGCTTCTCGAAAGGGAAACTGGGTCTCCAGCCTCACTTCGGACGCGTCCCATTTGCCCTGCCAAGACTCGAGGAGATTCCTGAGGTGTCCCTCATAACTAGACAGGAATCCTGGCGTTGCTGAACAAACACGAGTTTTGAAGGGTCATCCCGGCCCTAACTCGAGAATATATGCCAGTTCCCCGGTGCAACTCGAGAAAAACAATGAGACTTCCCACTCGAAGCGAGATAAGGCTCGATTCCCCTGCATTGCATGCCGAGCAATTCGGTGATCCCCCATAAACATGTAAGGAGCTTCGACTTGCTTGATGAATCTCGAGACAGTCCCCAAAATAGTGTCACAAATCAAGCGAGATCCTCAGGTGACCCTAGCAAGGCGAGGAGCTTCATCTTCCCCAAATCAAATCGAGACGAGGCTCGATTCCCATGCATTCACTCCATAGACATCCCCCATTCCCCACCAAACACGACCAGTCACTTTACTTCCTTTAGGCAACTCCAGAGATTCCCCGAGAACACCATCCCAAGACTAGAGGAACACCAAGTTCAACACAGCAACTCGAAAAATGCTCCGTGTACCCAAAATCGTCTCGAGATGATAGCTGATTCCCTGGCGTAGACTTAAGAGGAATGCCAGCTTTCCACAAGCAACTCAAGAGGAGTCTTCTCTCAGCAGTAGATATGCGTCAGCGACCTTGATGTTGCTGCCTCAAATGGAATATACACCGAGAAGCCCTGACTCGAAAGAAGGCCGGATTTCCTTGCAGGAGCTTGAATACAGGCTCGTCTTTCATCTCACAAGATAAAGGGATGTCTGAATCCCCTGTGGAGACCCTAGAGAAAGCCTTAGGTCCCCTCGTCATTTCGACGGAATGCCTCATATCCCTTTGACAACTCGAGAGGCACGCGGAGCTCACTGCTTCAAAAGGTGACGATGCCTGACTCCTCTTGAACATTGATAGGAATCCCAATATCCCTGTGGCTACTGGAAAGGGACCCTGGGTCTACCGCCTTATCTAAAGAAGCGTCCCTTTTACCCTGAAAAGCCTCGAACAGATTCCTGAGGTGTCCCTGGTAACTAGACAGGAGTCTTGAGGTCCCTGTATAAACATGAGTTTTGAAGGGCCACTCTTCAGTAACTCGAGATTATACCCCAGGTGCCCGCTGCAACACGGAAAACTGTGAAAATTCACCCTCGAAGTGAGATAGGGGCGATTACGCTGCATTGCATGCAGAGTAATTCCGTGATTCCCATCAAACATGAAAGCAGCCTCGACTTGCATGTTGGATTTCGAGAAAGTCCCCAAGAACACTGTCACAAGTCTAGAGGTGCACTGTGGTCACCCTTGCAACCGGAAGGATCACCTTGTAGCCCAGTCAACTAGGGATGAGGCCAGATTCCGATGCATTGACTTCAGAGCCATCCCCTGTTCCCCATCAAACACGACCCAGTCACTTTACTTTCTTTAGGCAACTCCAGAGATTCCCCGAGAACACCATCCCATGTCTAGAGGAATACCAAGTTCAGCAGAGCAACTCGAGAATGCTCCGTGTAGCCAAAATCGTCTCGAGATGAGAGCTGATTCCCTGGCGTAGACTTAAGATGAATGCCAGCTTTCCACAAGCAACTCAAGAGGAGTCTTCTGTCAGCAGTAGATATGCGGCAGCGACCTTGAGGTTGCTGCCTCAAGTGGAATATACACCGAGAAGCCCTGACTCGAAAGAAGGCCAGATTTCCTTGCAGTGGCTTGAATACCGGCTCGTCTTTCATCTCACAAGATGAAGGGATGTCTTAATCCCCTACAGAGACCCTAGAAAAAGCCATAGTTCCACTCCTCATTTCGATGGAATGCCACACATACCTTTGACACCTCGAGAGGCACGCGGAGCTCACTGCTTCAAAAGGTGACGATGCCTGACTTCTCTTGAACATTGATAGCAATCCGAATATCCCTGTGGATACTGGAAAGGGAATCTGAGTCTCCAGCCTCACATCGAGAAGGGTCCCTGTTGCCCTGCCAAGCCTCGAAGAGATTCATGATGTGTCCCTCGTAAATAGATAGGAGTCCTGACGTCGCTGAACAAACATGAGTTTTGAAGGGCCATCACCGACCTAACTCGAGAATATAGGTGAGATCCCGACCGCAACTAGAGAAAAACCTTGAGACTTCCCACTCGAAGTGAGATGAGGCCCGATTCCACTGTACTGCATGCAGAGCTATTCCGTGATCCCCATGAAACATGTAAGGAGCCTCTACTTGCCTGATGGATTTCGAGACAGTCTCCAAGAACACAGTCACATGTCTAGAGGGACCCGGTGGTCACACCAGCAACGAGACGTATCACCTTGTACCGCAAATCAATTCGAGATGAGGCCTGATTCCGAAGAATTGACTTCAGAGCCATCCATCGTTTCCCATGAAACACGACCAGTGGCTTGACGTCCTTTGGCAACTTCAGAGAATCCCCGAGAACACCGTCCCTCCATTAGAGAAACAGCAAGTTCAGCACTGAAAATCGAGGAATGCTCAGTGAACCCCAAATTTTCTCGAGATGAGAGCTGATTACCTGGCGTAGAATCAAAACGTATGCCAACTTTCCACAAGCACCTCAAGAGGAGGCTTCTCTCGGCAATAGGTATGTGGGAGATGACCTGAGTTTGCTGCCTCAAGTGGATTATACACTGAGAAGCCCTGACTCGATAGGAGGCCGGATTTCCTTGCAGTGGCTTGAATACAGGCTCGTCTTTCATCTCACAAGATGATGGGATGACTGAATCACCGTGGAGACCCTAGAGAAAGCCATAGGTCCCCTCCTCATTTCGACGGAGTGCCTCACATCTCTTTGACAACTCGAGAGACACGCGGAGATCACTGCTTCAAAACATGACAATGCCTGACTCCTGTTGAACATTGATAGGAATCCCAATATCCTTGTGGCTACTGGAACGGGACCCTGGGTCTCCCGCCTTACCTCGCGAAGCGTCCCTTTTGCCATGCCAAGCCTCGAAGAGATTCCTGAGGTGTACCTCGTAACTAGACAGGAGTCCTGACGTCGCTAAACAAACAAGAGTTTTGAAGGGCCATCCCCGCCCTAACTCGAAAATATAGCTCAGATCCCGACTGCAACTTGAGAAAAAAAACCATGAGTCTTCGCCCTCGAAGTGAGATGAGGCCCGATTCCAAGGTATTGCATGCAGAGCTATTCCGTGAATCCCATGAAACATGTAAGGAGCCTCGACTTGCATAATGGATTTCGAGACAGTCCCCAAGAACACTGTCACAAGTCTAGTGGTGCCCTGTGGTCACCCCAGCAACGAGAAGGATCACCTTGTACCCCAAATCAACTGGAGATGATGCCAGATTCCCATGCATTGACTTCAGAGCCATCCCCCGTTCCCCATCAAACATGACCTGTGGCTTGACTTCTTTGGCAACTTCAGAGATTCCCCGAGAACACCGTACCACCTCTAGATGAACACCAAGTTCAGCACAGAAAATCGAGGAATACTCAGTGTACCCCAAATATTCTCGAGGTGAGACCTGATTCCCTGGCTTAGACTTAAGACGTATACCATCTTTCCTCAAGCAAATCAGGAGGAGGATTCTCTCAGCAATAGATATGAGGGAGGGACCTTGAGTTTGCTGCCTCAAGTGGAATATACACCAAGAAGCCCTGACTCGAAAGAAGGCCGGATATGCTTGCAGTGGCTTGAATACAGGCTTGTCTTTCATCTCACAAGATGAAGGAATGGCTGAATCCCATGTGGAAATGCTATAGAAAGCAGCATAGGTCCCCGCTTCATTTCGATGGAGTGTCTCACATCCTTTGACACCTCGAGAGGCCCTGGGAGTTCAACGCTTCAAATGGTAACGATGCCTGACTCCTCTTGAACACTGATAGGAATCCCAATATCCCCGTGGCTTCTGGAAAGGGAAACTTGGTTTCCAGCCTAACCTCGAGACGTGTCCCATTTGCGCCTCCCTCATAACTAGACAGGAGTCCAGGCGTTGCTGAACAAACACGAGTTTTGAAGGGCCATCCCCGCCCTAACTCGAGAATATATGCCAGGTCTCTCCAGCAACTCGAGAAAAACCATGAGACTTCCCCCTCGAAGAGAGATGAGGCTCGATTCCCCTGCATTGAATGCCGAGCAATTCTGTGATCCCCATCAAACATGTAAGGAGCTTCGACTTGCTTGATGAATATCGAGACAGGCACCAAGAATAGTGTCACAAATCAAGTGGGACCCTCAGGTGACCCCAGCAAGGCGAGGAGCTCCATGTACCCCCAAATCAAATCGAGATGAGGCTCGATTCCCATACATTCACTCCACAGCCATCCCCCATTCCCCATCAAACACGACCAGTCGCTTTACTTCCTTTAGGCAACTCCAGAGATTCCCCAAGAACACCATCCCAAGTCTAGAGGAACACCAAGTTCAGCACAGCAACTGGAAGAATGCTTCGTGTACCCAAAATCGTCTCGAGATGAGAGCTGATTCCCTGGCGTAGACTTAAGACGAATGCCAGGTTTCCACAAGCTACTCAAGAGGAGTCTTCTCTCAGCAGCAGATATGCGGGAGCCACCTTGAGTTTGCTGCCTCAAGTGGAATATACACCGAGAAGCCCTGAATTGAAGAAGGCCGCATTTCCTTGCAGGGGCTTGAATACAGGCTCGTCTTTCATCTCACAAGATAAAGGGATGTCTGATTCAACTGTGGAAACCCTAGAGAAAGCAATAGGTCGCCTCCTCACTTCGACGGAATGCCTCACATCCCTTTGACACCTCGAGAGGCACGCAGAGCTCACTGCTTCAAAAGGTGACGATGCCTGACTCCTCTTGAACAGTGATAAGAATTCCAATATCCCTGTGGCTACTGGAAAGGGAGCCTGGGTCTCCAGCCTCACATCGAGAAGCTTCCCTTTTGCCCTGCTAAGCCTCGAAGAGATTCCTGAGGTGTCCCTCCTAAATAGACAGGAGTCCTGTCGTCGCTGAACAAACACGAGTTTGAAGGGCCATCCCCGCCCTAACTCGAAAATAGAGCTCAGACCCCACTGCAACTAGAGAAAAACCATGAGTCTTCACCCTCGAAGTGAGATGAGGCCCGATTCCATGGTATTGCATGCAGAGCTCTTCCGTGAACCACATGAAACATGTAAGGAGCCTCGACTTGCATGATGGATTTCGAGACAGTCCCCAAGAACACAGTCACATGTCTAGAGGGACCCTGTGTTCACCCCAGCAAAGAGAAGTATCACTTTTTACTGCAAATCAACTCAAGATGAGGCCCGATTCCATTGAATTGACTTCAAAGCCATACACCGTTCCCCATCAAAGACGACCTGTAGCTTGACTTCTTTGGCAACTTCAGAGATTCCCCGAGAACACCATCCCACCTCTAGAGGAACACCAAGTTCAGCACAGAAAATCGAGGAATGCTCAGTGTACCCCAAATCGTCTCGAGGTGAGAGCTGATTCCCTGGCTTAGAATTAAGATGTATGCCAACTTTCCTCAAGCAACTCAGGAGGAGGATTCTCTCAGCAATAGATATGTGGGAGGGACCTTGAGTTTGCTCCCTCAAGTGGAATATACACCAAGAAGCCCTGACTCGAAAGAAGGCCGGATTTCCTTGCAGTGGCTTGAATACAGCATTGTCTTTCATCTCACAAGATGAAGGAATGGCTGAATCCCCTGTGGAAATGCTACAGAAAGCCATAGGTTCCTGTTTCATTTCGATGGAATGCCGCACATCATTTGACACCTCGAGAGGCCCTGGGAGTTCACACCGCTTCAAATGGTAACGATGCTTGACTCCTCTTGAACACTGATAGGAATCCCAATATCCCTGTGGCTTCTCGAAAGGGAAACTGGGTCTCCAGCCTCACTTCGGACGCGTCCCATTTGCCCTGCCAAGACTCGAGGAGATTCCTGAGGTGTCCCTCATAACTAGACAGGAATCCTGGCGTTGCTGAACAAACACGAGTTTTGAAGGGTCATCCCGGCCCTAACTCGAGAATATATGCCAGTTCCCCGGTGCAACTCGAGAAAAACAATGAGACTTCCCACTCGAAGCGAGATAAGGCTCGATTCCCCTGCATTGCATGCCGAGCAATTCGGTGATCCCCATCAAACATGTAAGGAGCTTCGACTTGCTTGATGAATCTCGAGACAGTCCCCAAAATAGTGTCACAAATCAAGCGAGATCCTCAGGTGACCCTAGCAAGGCGAGGAGCTTCATCTTCCCCAAATCAAATCGAGACGAGGCTCGATTCCCATGCATTCACTCCATAGACATCCCCCATTCCCCACCAAACACGACCAGTCACTTTACTTCCTTTAGGCAACTCCAGAGATTCCCCGAGAACACCATCCCAAGACTAGAGGAACACCAAGTTCAACACAGCAACTCGAAAAATGCTCCGTGTACCCAAAATCGTCTCGAGATGATAGCTGATTCCCTGGCGTAGACTTAAGAGGAATGCCAGCTTTCCACAAGCAACTCAAGAGGAGTCTTCTCTCAGCAGTAGATATGCGTCAGCGACCTTGATGTTGCTGCCTCAAATGGAATATACACCGAGAAGCCCTGACTCGAAAGAAGGCCGGATTTCCTTGCAGGAGCTTGAATACAGGCTCGTCTTTCATCTCACAAGATAAAGGGATGTCTGAATCCCCTGTGGAGACCCTAGAGAAAGCCTTAGGTCCCCTCGTCATTTCGACGGAATGCCTCATATCCCTTTGACAACTCGAGAGGCACGCGGAGCTCACTGCTTCAAAAGGTGACGATGCCTGACTCCTCTTGAACATTGATAGGAATCCCAATATCCCTGTGGCTACTGGAAAGGGACCCTGGGTCTACCGCCTTATCTAAAGAAGCGTCCCTTTTACCCTGAAAAGCCTCGAACAGATTCCTGAGGTGTCCCTGGTAACTAGACAGGAGTCTTGAGGTCCCTGTATAAACATGAGTTTTGAAGGGCCACTCTTCAGTAACTCGAGATTATACCCCAGGTGCCCGCTGCAACACGGAAAACTGTGAAAATTCACCCTCGAAGTGAGATAGGGGCGATTACGCTGCATTGCATGCAGAGTAATTCCGTGATTCCCATCAAACATGAAAGCAGCCTCGACTTGCATGTTGGATTTCGAGAAAGTCCCCAAGAACACTGTCACAAGTCTAGAGGTGCACTGTGGTCACCCTTGCAACCGGAAGGATCACCTTGTAGCCCAGTCAACTAGGGATGAGGCCAGATTCCGATGCATTGACTTCAGAGCCATCCCCTGTTCCCCATAAACACGACCAGTCACTTTACTTTCTTTAGGCAACTCCAGAGATTCCCCGAGAACACCATCCCATGTCTAGAGGAATACCAAGTTCAGCAGAGCAACTCGAGAATGCTCCGTGTAGCCAAAATCGTCTCGAGATGAGAGCTGATTCCCTGGCGTAGACTTAAGATGAATGCCAGCTTTCCACAAGCAACTCAAGAGGAGTCTTCTGTCAGCAGTAGATATGCGGCAGCGACCTTGAGGTTGCTGCCTCAAGTGGAATATACACCGAGAAGCCCTGACTCGAAAGAAGGCCAGATTTCCTTGCAGTGGCTTGAATACCGGCTCGTCTTTCATCTCACAAGATGAAGGGATGTCTTAATCCCCTACAGAGACCCTAGAAAAAGCCATAGTTCCACTCCTCATTTCGATGGAATGCCACACATACCTTTGACACCTCGAGAGGCACGCGGAGCTCACTGCTTCAAAAGGTGACGATGCCTGACTTCTCTTGAACATTGATAGCAATCCGAATATCCCTGTGGATACTGGAAAGGGAATCTGAGTCTCCAGCCTCACATCGAGAAGGGTCCCTGTTGCCCTGCCAAGCCTCGAAGAGATTCATGATGTGTCCCTCGTAAATAGATAGGAGTCCTGACGTCGCTGAACAAACATGAGTTTTGAAGGGCCATCACCGACCTAACTCGAGAATATAGGTGAGATCCCGACCGCAACTAGAGAAAAACCTTGAGACTTCCCACTCGAAGTGAGATGAGGCCCGATTCCACTGTACTGCATGCAGAGCTATTCCGTGATCCCCATGAAACATGTAAGGAGCCTCTACTTGCCTGATGGATTTCGAGACAGTCTCCAAGAACACAGTCACATGTCTAGAGGGACCCGGTGGTCACACCAGCAACGAGACGTATCACCTTGTACCGCAAATCAATTCGAGATGAGGCCTGATTCCGAAGAATTGACTTCAGAGCCATCCATCGTTTCCCATGAAACACGACCAGTGGCTTGACGTCCTTTGGCAACTTCAGAGAATCCCCGAGAACACCGTCCCTCCATTAGAGAAACAGCAAGTTCAGCACTGAAAATCGAGGAATGCTCAGTGAACCCCAAATTTTCTCGAGATGAGAGCTGATTACCTGGCGTAGAATCAAAACGTATGCCAACTTTCCACAAGCACCTCAAGAGGAGGCTTCTCTCGGCAATAGGTATGTGGGAGATGACCTGAGTTTGCTGCCTCAAGTGGATTATACACTGAGAAGCCCTGACTCGATAGGAGGCCGGATTTCCTTGCAGTGGCTTGAATACAGGCTCGTCTTTCATCTCACAAGATGATGGGATGACTGAATCACCCGTGGAGACCCTAGAGAAAGCCATAGGTCCCCTCCTCATTTCGACGGAGTGCCTCACATCTCTTTGACAACTCGAGAGACACGCGGAGATCACTGCTTCAAAACATGACAATGCCTGACTCCTGTTGAACATTGATAGGAATCCCAATATCCTTGTGGCTACTGGAACGGGACCCTGGGTCTCCCGCCTTACCTCGCGAAGCGTCCCTTTTGCCATGCCAAGCCTCGAAGAGATTCCTGAGGTGTACCTCGTAACTAGACAGGAGTCCTGACGTCGCTAAACAAACAAGAGTTTTGAAGGGCCATCCCCGCCCTAACTCGAAAATATAGCTCAGATCCCGACTGCAACTTGAGAAAAACCATGAGTCTTCGCCCTCGAAGTGAGATGAGGCCCGATTCCAAGGTATTGCATGCAGAGCTATTCCGTGAATCCCATGAAACATGTAAGGAGCCTCGACTTGCATAATGGATTTCGAGACAGTCCCCAAGAACACTGTCACAAGTCTAGTGGTGCCCTGTGGTCACCCCAGCAACGAGAAGGATCACCTTGTACCCCAAATCAACTGGAGATGATGCCAGATTCCCATGCATTGACTTCAGAGCCATCCCCCGTTCCCCATCAAACATGACCTGTGGCTTGACTTCTTTGGCAACTTCAGAGATTCCCCGAGAACACCGTACCACCTCTAGATGAACACCAAGTTCAGCACAGAAAATCGAGGAATACTCAGTGTACCCCAAATATTCTCGAGGTGAGACCTGATTCCCTGGCTTAGACTTAAGACGTATACCATCTTTCCTCAAGCAAATCAGGAGGAGGATTCTCTCAGCAATAGATATGAGGGAGGGACCTTGAGTTTGCTGCCTCAAGTGGAATATACACCAAGAAGCCCTGACTCGAAAGAAGGCCGGATATGCTTGCAGTGGCTTGAATACAGGCTTGTCTTTCATCTCACAAGATGAAGGAATGGCTGAATCCCATGTGGAAATGCTATAGAAAGCCATAGGTCCCCGCTTCATTTCGATGGAGTGTCTCACATCCTTTGACACCTCGAGAGGCCCTGGGAGTTCAACGCTTCAAATGGTAACGATGCCTGACTCCTCTTGAACACTGATAGGAATCCCAATATCCCCGTGGCTTCTGGAAAGGGAAACTTGGTTTCCAGCCTAACCTCGAGACGTGTCCCATTTGCGCCTCCCTCATAACTAGACAGGAGTCCAGGCGTTGCTGAACAAAAACACGAGTTTTGAAGGGCCATCCCCGCCCTAACTCGAGAATATATGCCAGGTCTCTCCAGCAACTCGAGAAAAACCATGAGACTTCCCCCTCGAAGAGAGATGAGGCTCGATTCCCCTGCATTGAATGCCGAGCAATTCTGTGATCCCCATCAAACATGTAAGGAGCTTCGACTTGCTTGATGAATATCGAGACAGGCACCAAGAATAGTGTCACAAATCAAGTGGGACCCTCAGGTGACCCCAGCAAGGCGAGGAGCTCCATGTACCCCAAATCAAATCGAGATGAGGCTCGATTCCCATACATTCACTCCACAGCCATCCCCCATTCCCCATCAAACACGACCAGTCGCTTTACTCTTTTTAGGCAACTCCAGAGATTCCCCAAGAACACCATCCCAAGTCTAGAGGAAACACCAAGTTCAGCACAGCAACTGGAAGAATGCTTCGTGTACCCAAAATCGTCTCGAGATGAGAGCTGATTCCCTGGCGTAGACTTAAGACGAATGCCAGGTTTCCACAAGCTACTCAAGAGGAGTCTTCTCTCAGCAGCAGATATGCGGGAGCCACCTTGAGTTTGCTGCCTCAAGTGGAATATACACCGAGAAGCCCTGAATTGAAGAAGGCCGCATTTCCTTGCAGGGGCTTGAATACAGGCTCGTCTTTCATCTCACAAGATAAAGGGATGTCTGATTCAACTGTGGAAACCCTAGAGAAAGCAATAGGTCGCCTCCTCACTTCGACGGAATGCCTCACATCCCTTTGACACCTCGAGAGGCACGCAGAGCTCACTGCTTCAAAAGGTGACGATGCCTGACTCCTCTTGAACAGTGATAAGAATTCCAATATCCCTGTGGCTACTGGAAAGGGAGCCTGGGTCTCCAGCCTCACATCGAGAAGCTTCCCTTTTGCCCTGCTAAAGCCTCGAAGAGATTCCTGAGGTGTCCCTCCTAAATAGACAGGAGTCCTGTCGTCGCTGAACAAACACGAGTTTGAAGGGCCATCCCCGCCCTAACTCGAAAATAGAGCTCAGACCCCACTGCAACTAGAGAAAAACCATGAGTCTTCACCCTCGAAGTGAGATGAGGCCCGATTCCATGGTATTGCATGCAGAGCTCTTCCGTGAACCACATGAAACATGTAAGGAGCCTCGACTTGCATGATGGATTTCGAGACAGTCCCCAAGAACACAGTCACATGTCTAGAGGGACCCTGTGTTCACCCCAGCAAAGAGAAGTATCACTTTTTACTGCAAATCAACTCAAGATGAGGCCCGATTCCATTGAATTGACTTCAAAGCCATACACCGTTCCCCATCAAAGACGACCTGTAGCTTGACTTCTTTGGCAACTTCAGAGATTCCCCGAGAACACCATCCCACCTCTAGAGGAACACCAAGTTCAGCACAGAAAATCGAGGAATGCTCAGTGTACCCCAAATCGTCTCGAGGTGAGAGCTGATTCCCTGGCTTAGAATTAAGATGTATGCCAACTTTCCTCAAGCAACTCAGGAGGAGGATTCTCTCAGCAATAGATATGTGGGAGGGACCTTGAGTTTGCTCCCTCAAGTGGAATATACACCAAGAAGCCCTGACTCGAAAGAAGGCCGGATTTCCTTGCAGTGGCTTGAATACAGCATTGTCTTTCATCTCACAAGATGAAGGAATGGCTGAATCCCCTGTGGAAATGCTACAGAAAGCCATAGGTTCCTGTTTCATTTCGATGGAATGCCGCACATCATTTGACACCTCGAGAGGCCCTGGGAGTTCACCGCTTCAAATGGTAACGATGCTTGACTCCTCTTGAACACTGATAGGAATCCCAATATCCCTGTGGCTTCTCGAAAGGGAAACTGGGTCTCCAGCCTCACTTCGGACGCGTCCCATTTGCCCTGCCAAGACTCGAGGAGATTCCTGAGGTGTCCCTCATAACTAGACAGGAATCCTGGCGTTGCTGAACAAACACGAGTTTTGAAGGGTCATCCCGGCCCTAACTCGAGAATATATGCCAGTTCCCCGGTGCAACTCGAGAAAAACAATGAGACTTCCCACTCGAAGCGAGATAAGGCTCGATTCCCCTGCATTGCATGCCGAGCAATTCGGTGATCCCCATCAAACATGTAAGGAGCTTCGACTTGCTTGATGAATCTCGAGACAGTCCCCAAAATAGTGTCACAAATCAAGCGAGATCCTCAGGTGACCCTAGCAAGGCGAGGAGCTTCATCTTCCCCAAATCAAATCGAGACGAGGCTCGATTCCCATGCATTCACTCCATAGACATCCCCCATTCCCCACCAAACACGACCAGTCACTTTACTTCCTTTAGGCAACTCCAGAGATTCCCCGAGAACACCATCCCAAGACTAGAGGAACACCAAGTTCAACACAGCAACTCGAAAAATGCTCCGTGTACCCAAAATCGTCTCGAGATGATAGCTGATTCCCTGGCGTAGACTTAAGAGGAATGCCAGCTTTCCACAAGCAACTCAAGAGGAGTCTTCTCTCAGCAGTAGATATGCGTCAGCGACCTTGATGTTGCTGCCTCAAATGGAATATACACCGAGAAGCCCTGACTCGAAAGAAGGCCGGATTTCCTTGCAGGAGCTTGAATACAGGCTCGTCTTTCATCTCACAAGATAAAGGGATGTCTGAATCCCCTGTGGAGACCCTAGAGAAAGCCTTAGGTCCCCTCGTCATTTCGACGGAATGCCTCATATCCCTTTGACAACTCGAGAGGCACGCGGAGCTCACTGCTTCAAAAGGTGACGATGCCTGACTCCTCTTGAACATTGATAGGAATCCCAATATCCCTGTGGCTACTGGAAAGGGACCCTGGGTCTCCCGCCTTATCTAAAGAAGCGTCCCTTTTACCCTGAAAAGCCTCGAACAGATTCCTGAGGTGTCCCTGGTAACTAGACAGGAGTGTCTTGAGGTCCCTGTATAAACATGAGTTTTGAAGGGCCACTCTTCAGTAACTCGAGATTATACCCCAGGTGCCCGCTGCAACACGGAAAACTGTGAAAATTCACCCTCGAAGTGAGATAGGGGCGATTACGCTGCATTGCATGCAGAGTAATTCCGTGATTCCCATCAAACATGAAAGCAGCCTCGACTTGCATGTTGGATTTCGAGAAAGTCCCCAAGAACACTGTCACAAGTCTAGAGGTGCACTGTGGTCACCCTTGCAACCGGAAGGATCACCTTGTAGCCCAGTCAACTAGGGATGAGGCCAGATTCCGATGCATTGACTTCAGAGCCATCCCCTGTTCCCCATCAAACACGACCAGTCACTTTACTTTCTTTAGGCAACTCCAGAGATTCCCCGAGAACACCATCCCATGTCTAGAGGAATACCAAGTTCAGCAGAGCAACTCGAGAATGCTCCGTGTAGCCAAAATCGTCTCGAGATGAGAGCTGATTCCCTGGCGTAGACTTAAGATGAATGCCAGCTTTCCACAAGCAACTCAAGAGGAGTCTTCTGTCAGCAGTAGATATGCGGCAGCGACCTTGAGGTTGCTGCCTCAAGTGGAATATACACCGAGAAGCCCTGACTCGAAAGAAGGCCAGATTTCCTTGCAGTGGCTTGAATACCGGCTCGTCTTTCATCTCACAAGATGAAGGGATGTCTTAATCCCCTACAGAGACCCTAGAAAAAGCCATAGTTCCACTCCTCATTTCGATGGAATGCCACACATACCTTTGACACCTCGAGAGGCACGCGGAGCTCACTGCTTCAAAAGGTGACGATGCCTGACTTCTCTTGAACATTGATAGCAATCCGAATATCCCTGTGGATACTGGAAAGGGAATCTGAGTCTCCAGCCTCACATCGAGAAGGGTCCCTGTTGCCCTGCCAAGCCTCGAAGAGATTCATGATGTGTCCCTCGTAAATAGATAGGAGTCCTGACGTCGCTGAACAAACATGAGTTTTAAAGGGCCATCACCGACCTAACTCGAGAATATAGGTGAGATCCCGACCGCAACTAGAGAAAAACCTTGAGACTTCCCACTCGAAGTGAGATGAGGCCCGATTCCACTGTACTGCATGCAGAGCTATTCCGTGATCCCCATGAAACATGTAAGGAGCCTCTACTTGCCTGATGGATTTCGAGACAGTCTCCAAGAACACAGTCACATGTCTAGAGGGACCCGGTGGTCACACCAGCAACGAGACGTATCACCTTGTACCGCAAATCAATTCGAGATGAGGCCTGATTCCGAAGAATTGACTTCAGAGCCATCCATCGTTTCCCATGAAACACGACCAGTGGCTTGACGTCCTTTGGCAACTTCAGAGAATCCCCGAGAACACCGTCCCTCCATTAGAGAAAAACAGCAAGTTCAGCACTGAAAATCGAGGAATGCTCAGTGAACCCCAAATTTTCTCGAGATGAGAGCTGATTACCTGGCGTAGAATCAAAACGTATGCCAACTTTCCACAAGCACCTCAAGAGGAGGCTTCTCTCGGCAATAGGTATGTGGGAGATGACCTGAGTTTGCTGCCTCAAGTGGATTATACACTGAGAAGCCCTGACTCGATAGGAGGCCGGATTTCCTTGCAGTGGCTTGAATACAGGCTCGTCTTTCATCTCACAAGATGATGGGATGACTGAATCACCCGTGGAGACCCTAGAGAAAGCCATAGGTCCCCTCCTCATTTCGACGGAGTGCCTCACATCTCTTTGACAACTCGAGAGACACGCGGAGATCACTGCTTCAAAACATGACAATGCCTGACTCCTGTTGAACATTGATAGGAATCCCAATATCCTTGTGGCTACTGGAACGGGACCCTGGGTCTCCCGCCTTACCTCGCGAAGCGTCCCTTTTGCCATGCCAAGCCTCGAAGAGATTCCTGAGGTGTACCTCGTAACTAGACAGGAGTCCTGACGTCGCTAAACAAACAAGAGTTTTGAAGGGCCATCCCCGCCCTACTCGAAAATATAGCTCAGATCCCGACTGCAACTTGAGAAAAACCATGAGTCTTCGCCCTCGAAGTGAGATGAGGCCCGATTCCAAGGTATTGCATGCAGAGCTATTCCGTGAATCCCATGAAACATGTAAGGAGCCTCGACTTGCATAATGGATTTCGAGACAGTCCCCAAGAACACTGTCACAAGTCTAGTGGTGCCCTGTGGTCACCCCAGCAACGAGAAGGATCACCTTGTACCCCAAATCAACTGGAGATGATGCCAGATTCCCATGCATTGACTTCAGAGCCATCCCCCGTTCCCCATCAAACATGACCTGTGGCTTGACTTCTTTGGCAACTTCAGAGATTCCCCGAGAACACCGTACCACCTCTAGATGAACACCAAGTTCAGCACAGAAAATCGAGGAATACTCAGTGTACCCCAAATATTCTCGAGGTGAGACCTGATTCCCTGGCTTAGACTTAAGACGTATACCATCTTTCCTCAAGCAAATCAGGAGGAGATTCTCTCAGCAATAGATATGAGGGAGGGACCTTGAGTTTGCTGCCTCAAGTGGAATATACACCAAGAAGCCCTGACTCGAAAGAAGGCCGGATATGCTTGCAGTGGCTTGAATACAGGCTTGTCTTTCATCTCACAAGATGAAGGAATGGCTGAATCCCATGTGGAAATGCTATAGAAAGCCATAGGTCCCCGCTTCATTTCGATGGAGTGTCTCACATCCTTTGACACCTCGAGAGGCCCTGGGAGTTCAACGCTTCAAATGGTAACGATGCCTGACTCCTCTTGAACACTGATAGGAATCCCAATATCCCCGTGGCTTCTGGAAAGGGAAACTTGGTTTCCAGCCTAACCTCGAGACGTGTCCCATTTGCGCCTCCCTCATAACTAGACAGGAGTCCAGGCGTTGCTGAACAAACACGAGTTTTGAAGGGCCATCCCCGCCCTAACTCGAGAATATATGCCAGGTCTCTCCAGCAACTCGAGAAAAAACCATGAGACTTCCCCCTCGAAGAGAGATGAGGCTCGATTCCCCTGCATTGAATGCCGAGCAATTCTGTGATCCCCATCAAACATGTAAGGAGCTTCGACTTGCTTGATGAATATCGAGACAGGCACCAAGAATAGTGTCACAAATCAAGTGGGACCCTCAGGTGACCCCAGCAAGGCGAGGAGCTCCATGTACCCCAAATCAAATCGAGATGAGGCTCGATTCCCATACATTCACTCCACAGCCATCCCCCATTCCCCATCAAACACGACCAGTCGCTTTACTTCCTTTAGGCAACTCCAGAGATTCCCCAAGAACACCATCCCAAGTCTAGAGGAACACCAAGTTCAGCACAGCAACTGGAAGAATGCTTCGTGTACCCAAAATCGTCTCGAGATGAGAGCTGATTCCCTGGCGTAGACTTAAGACGAATGCCAGGTTTCCACAAGCTACTCAAGAGGAGTCTTCTCTCAGCAGCAGATATGCGGGAGCCACCTTGAGTTTGCTGCTCAAGTGGAATATACACCGAGAAGCCCTGAATTGAAGAAGGCCGCATTTCCTTGCAGGGGCTTGAATACAGGCTCGTCTTTCATCTCACAAGATAAAGGGATGTCTGATTCAACTGTGGAAACCCTAGAGAAAGCAATAGGTCGCCTCCTCACTTCGACGGAATGCCTCACATCCCTTTGACACCTCGAGAGGCACGCAGAGCTCACTGCTTCAAAAGGTGACGATGCCTGACTCCTCTTGAACAGTGATAAGAATTCCAATATCCCTGTGGCTACTGGAAAGGGAGCCTGGGTCTCCAGCCTCACATCGAGAAGCTTCCCTTTTGCCTGCTAAGCCTCGAAGAGATTCCTGAGGTGTCCCTCCTAAATAGACAGGAGTCCTGTCGTCGCTGAACAAACACGAGTTTGAAGGGCCATCCCCGCCCTAACTCGAAAATAGAGCTCAGACCCCACTGCAACTAGAGAAAAACCATGAGTCTTCACCCTCGAAGTGAGATGATGAGCCCGATTCCATGGTATTGCATGCAGAGCTCTTCCGTGAACCACATGAAACATGTAAGGAGCCTCGACTTGCATGATGGATTTCGAGACAGTCCCCAAGAACACAGTCACATGTCTAGAGGGACCCTGTGTTCACCCCAGCAACGAGAAGTATCACTTTTTACTGCAAATCAACTCAAGATGAGGCCCGATTCCATTGAATTGACTTCAAAGCCATACACCGTTCCCCATCAAAGACGACCTGTAGCTTGACTTCTTTGGCAACTTCAGAGATTCCCCGAGAACACCATCCCACCTCTAGAGGAACACCAAGTTCAGCACAGAAAATCGAGGAATGCTCAGTGTACCCCAAATCGTCTCGAGGTGAGAGCTGATTCCCTGGCTTAGAATTAAGATGTATGCCAACTTTCCTCAAGCAACTCAGGAGGAGGATTCTCTCAGCAATAGATATGTGGGAGGGACCTTGAGTTTGCTCCCTCAAGTGGAATATACACCACCAAGAACCCCTGACTCGAAAGAAGGCCGGATTTCCTTGCAGTGGCTTGAATACAGCATTGTCTTTCATCTCACAAGATGAAGGAATGGCTGAATCCCCTGTGGAAATGCTACAGAAAGCCATAGGTTCCTGTTTCATTTCGATGGAATGCCGCACATCATTTGACACCTCGAGAGGCCCTGGGAGTTCACCGCTTCAAATGGTAACGATGCTTGACTCCTCTTGAACACTGATAGGAATCCCAATATCCCTGTGGCTTCTCGAAAGGGAAACTGGGTCTCCAGCCTCACTTCGGACGCGTCCCATTTGCCCTGCCAAGACTCGAGGAGATTCCTGAGGTGTCCCTCATAACTAGACAGGAATCCTGGCGTTGCTGAACAAACACGAGTTTTGAAGGGTCATCCCGGCCCTAACTCGAGAATATATGCCAGTTCCCCGGTGCAACTCGAGAAAAAACAATGAGACTTCCCACTCGAAGCGAGATAAGGCTCGATTCCCCTGCATTGCATGCCGAGCAATTCGGTGATCCCCATCAAACATGTAAGGAGCTTCGACTTGCTTGATGAATCTCGAGACAGTCCCCAAAATAGTGTCACAAATCAAGCGAGATCCTCAGGTGACCCTAGCAAGGCGAGGAGCTTCATCTTCCCCAAATCAAATCGAGACGAGGCTCGATTCCCATGCATTCACTCCATAGACATCCCCCATTCCCCACCAAACACGACCAGTCACTTTACTTCCTTTAGGCAACTCCAGAGATTCCCCGAGAACACCATCCCAAGACTAGAGGAACACCAAGTTCAACACAGCAACTCGAAAAATGCTCCGTGTACCCAAAATCGTCTCGAGATGATAGCTGATTCCCTGGCGTAGACTTAAGAGGAATGCCAGCTTTCCACAAGCAACTCAAGAGGAGTCTTCTCTCAGCAGTAGATATGCGTCAGCGACCTTGATGTTGCTGCCTCAAATGGAATATACACCGAGAAGCCCTGACTCGAAAGAAGGCCGGATTTCCTTGCAGGAGCTTGAATACAGGCTCGTCTTTCATCTCACAAGATAAAGGGATGTCTGAATCCCCTGTGGAGACCCTAGAGAAAGCCTTAGGTCCCCTCGTCATTTCGACGGAATGCCTCATATCCCTTTGACAACTCGAGAGGCACGCGGAGCTCACTGCTTCAAAAGGTGACGATGCCTGACTCCTCTTGAACATTGATAGGAATCCCAATATCCCTGTGGCTACTGGAAAGGGACCCTGGGTCTCCCGCCTTATCTAAAGAAGCGTCCCTTTTACCCTGAAAAGCCTCGAACAGATTCCTGAGGTGTCCCTGGTAACTAGACAGGAGTCTTGAGGTCCCTGTATAAACATGAGTTTTGAAGGGCCACTCTTCAGTAACTCGAGATTATACCCCAGGTGCCCGCTGCAACACGGAAAACTGTGAAAATTCACCCTCGAAGTGAGATAGGGGCGATTACGCTGCATTGCATGCAGAGTAATTCCGTGATTCCATCAAACATGAAAGCAGCCTCGACTTGCATGTTGGATTTCGAGAAAGTCCCCAAGAACACTGTCACAAGTCTAGAGGTGCACTGTGGTCACCCTTGCAACCGGAAGGATCACCTTGTAGCCCAGTCAACTAGGGATGAGGCCAGATTCCGATGCATTGACTTCAGAGCCATCCCCCCCTGTTCCCCATCAAACACGACCAGTCACTTTACTTTCTTTAGGCAACTCCAGAGATTCCCCGAGAACACCATCCCATGTCTAGAGGAATACCAAGTTCAGCAGAGCAACTCGAGAATGCTCCGTGTAGCCAAAATCGTCTCGAGATGAGAGCTGATTCCCTGGCGTAGACTTAAGATGAATGCCAGCTTTCCACAAGCAACTCAAGAGGAGTCTTCTGTCAGCAGTAGATATGCGGCAGCGACCTTGAGGTTGCTGCCTCAAGTGGAATATACACCGAGAAGCCCTGACTCGAAAGAAGGCCAGATTTCCTTGCAGTGGCTTGAATACCGGCTCGTCTTTCATCTCACAAGATGAAGGGATGTCTTAATCCCCTACAGAGACCCTAGAAAAAGCCATAGTTCCACTCCTCATTTCGATGGAATGCCACACATACCTTTGACACCTCGAGAGGCACGCGGAGCTCACTGCTTCAAAAGGTGACGATGCCTGACTTCTCTTGAACATTGATAGCAATCCGAATATCCCTGTGGATACTGGAAAGGGAATCTGAGTCTCCAGCCTCACATCGAGAAGGGTCCCTGTTGCCCTGCCAAGCCTCGAAGAGATTCATGATGTGTCCCTCGTAAATAGATAGGAGTCCTGACGTCGCTGAACAAACATGAGTTTTGAAGGGCCATCACCGACCTAACTCGAGAATATAGGTGAGATCCCGACCGCAACTAGAGAAAAACCTTGAGACTTCCCACTCGAAGTGAGATGAGGCCCGATTCCACTGTACTGCATGCAGAGCTATTCCGTGATCCCCATGAAACATGTAAGGAGCCTCTACTTGCCTGATGGATTTCGAGACAGTCTCCAAGAACACAGTCACATGTCTAGAGGGACCCGGTGGTCACACCAGCAACGAGACGTATCACCTTGTACCGCAAATCAATTCGAGATGAGGCCTGATTCCGAAGAATTGACTTCAGAGCCATCCATCGTTTCCCATGAAACACGACCAGTGGCTTGACGTCCTTTGGCAACTTCAGAGAATCCCCGAGAACACCGTCCCTCCATTAGAGAAACAGCAAGTTCAGCACTGAAAATCGAGGAATGCTCAGTGAACCCCAAATTTTCTCGAGATGAGAGCTGATTACCTGGCGTAGAATCAAAACGTATGCCAACTTTCCACAAGCACCTCAAGAGGAGGCTTCTCTCGGCAATAGGTATGTGGGAGATGACCTGAGTTTGCTGCCTCAAGTGGATTATACACTGAGAAGCCCTGACTCGATAGGAGGCCGGATTTCCTTGCAGTGGCTTGAATACAGGCTCGTCTTTCATCTCACAAGATGATGGGATGACTGAATCACCCGTGGAGACCCTAGAGAAAGCCATAGGTCCCCTCCTCATTTCGACGGAGTGCCTCACATCTCTTTGACAACTCGAGAGACACGCGGAGATCACTGCTTCAAAACATGACAATGCCTGACTCCTGTTGAACATTGATAGGAATCCCAATATCCTTGTGGCTACTGGAACGGGACCCTGGGTCTCCCGCCTTACCTCGCGAAGCGTCCCTTTTGCCATGCCAAGCCTCGAAGAGATTCCTGAGGTGTACCTCGTAACTAGACAGGAGTCCTGACGTCGCTAAACAAACAAGAGTTTTGAAGGGCCATCCCCGCCCTAACTCGAAAATATAGCTCAGATCCCGACTGCAACTTGAGAAAAACCATGAGTCTTCGCCCTCGAAGTGAGATGAGGCCCGATTCCAAGGTATTGCATGCAGAGCTATTCCGTGAATCCCATGAAACATGTAAGGAGCCTCGACTTGCATATGGATGGATTTCGAGACAGTCCCCAAGAACACTGTCACAAGTCTAGTGGTGCCCTGTGGTCACCCCAGCAACGAGAAGGATCACCTTGTACCCCAAATCAACTGGAGATGATGCCAGATTCCCATGCATTGACTTCAGAGCCATCCCCCGTTCCCCATCAAACATGACCTGTGGCTTGACTTCTTTGGCAACTTCAGAGATTCCCCGAGAACACCGTACCACCTCTAGATGAAACACCAAGTTCAGCACAGAAAATCGAGGAATACTCAGTGTACCCCAAATATTCTCGAGGTGAGAGCTGATTCCCTGGCTTAGACTTAAGACGTATACCATCTTTCCTCAAGCAAATCAGGAGGAGGATTCTCTCAGCAATAGATATGAGGGAGGGACCTTGAGTTTGCTGCCTCAAGTGGAATATACACCAAGAAGCCCTGACTCGAAAGAAGGCCGGATATGCTTTGCAGTGGCTTGAATACAGGCTTGTCTTTCATCTCACAAGATGAAGGAATGGCTGGATCCCATGTGGAAATGCTATAGAAAGCCATAGGTCCCCGCTTCATTTCGATGGAGTGTCTCACATCCTTTGACACCTCGAGAGGCCCTGGGAGTTCAACGCTTCAAATGGTAACGATGCCTGACTCCTCTTGAACACTGATAGGAATCCCAATATCCCCGTGGCTTCTGGAAAGGGAAACTTGGTTTCCAGCCTAACCTCGAGACGCCCTGTCCCGATTTGCGCCTCCCTCATAACTAGACAGGAGTCCAGGCGTTGCTGAACAAACACGAGTTTTGAAGGGCCATCCCCGCCCTAACTCGAGAATATATGCCAGGTCTCTCCAGCAACTCGAGAAAAACCATGAGACTTCCCCCTCGAAGAGAGATGAGGCTCGATTCCCCTGCATTGAATGCCGAGCAATTCTGTGATCCCCATCAAACATGTAAGGAGCTTCGACTTGCTTGATGAATATCGAGACAGGCACCAAGAATAGTGTCACAAATCAAGTGGGACCCTCAGGTGACCCCAGCAAGGCGAGGAGCTCCATGTACCCCAAATCAAATCGAGATGAGGCTCGATTCCCATACATTCACTCCACAGCCATCCCCCATTCCCCATCAAACACGACCAGTCGCTTTACTTCCTTTAGGCAACTCCAGAGATTCCCCAGAACACCATCCCAAGTCTAGAGGAACACCAAGTTCAGCACAGCAACTGGAAGAATGCTTCGTGTACCCAAAATCGTCTCGAGATGAGAGCTGATTCCCTGGCGTAGACTTAAGACGAATGCCAGGTTTCCACAAGCTACTCAAGAGGAGTCTTCTCTCAGCAGCAGATATGCGGGAGCCCCTTGAGTTTGCTGCCTCAAGTGGAATATACACCGAGAAGCCCTGAATTGAAGAAGGCCGCATTTCCTTGCAGGGGCTTGAATACAGGCTCGTCTTTCATCTCACAAGATAAAGGGATGTCTGATTCAACTGTGGAAACCCTAGAGAAAGCAATAGGTCGCCTCCTCACTTCGACGGAATGGAATGCCTCACATCCCTTTGACACCTCGAGAGGCACGCAGAGCTCACTGCTTCAAAAGGTGACGATGCCTGACTCCTCTTGAACAGTGATAAGAATTCCAATATCCCTGTGGCTACTGGAAAGGGAGCCTGGGTCTCCAGCCTCACATCGAGAAGCTTCCCTTTTGCCCTGCTAAGCCTCGAAGAGATTCCTGAGGTGTCCCTCCTAAATAGACAGGAGTCCTGTCGTCGCTGAACAAACACGAGTTTGAAGGGCCATCCCCGCCCTAACTCGAAAATAGAGCTCAGACCCCACTGCAACTAGAGAAAAACCATGAGTCTTCACCCTCGAAGTGAGATGAGGCCCGATTCCATGGTATTGCATGCAGAGCTCTTCCGTGAACCACATGAAAACATGTAAGGAGCCTCGACTTGCATGATGGATTTCGAGACAGTCCCCAAGAACACAGTCACATGTCTAGAGGGACCCTGTGTTCACCCCAGCAACAGAGAAGTATCACCTTTTACTGCAAATCAACTCAAGATGAGGCCCGATTCCATTGAATTGACTTCAAAGCCATACACCGTTCCCCATCAAAGACGACCTGTAGCTTGACTTCTTTGGCAACTTCAGAGATTCCCCGAGAACACCATCCCACCTCTAGAGGAACACCAAGTTCAGCACAGAAAATCGAGGAATGCTCAGTGTACCCCAAATCGTCTCGAGGTGAGAGCTGATTCCCTGGCTTAGAATTAAGATGTATGCCAACTTTCCTCAAGCAACTCAGGAGGAGGATTCTCTCAGCAGCATAGATATGTGGGAGGGACCTTGAGTTTGCTCCCTCAAGTGGAATATACACCAAGAAGCCCTGACTCGAAAGAAGGCCGGATTTCCTTGCAGTGGCTTGAATACAGCATTGTCTTTCATCTCACAAGATGAAGGAATGGCTGAATCCCCTGTGGAAATGCTACAGAAAGCCATAGGTTCCTGTTTCATTTCGATGGAATGCCGCACATCATTTACACCTCGAGAGGCCCTGGGAGTTCACCGCTTCAAATGGTAACGATGCTTGACTCCTCTTGAACACTGATAGGAATCCCAATATCCCTGTGGCTTCTCGAAAGGGAAACTGGGTCTCCAGCCTCACTTCGGACGCGTCCCATTTGCCCTGCCAAGACTCGAGGAGATTCCTGAGGTGTCCCTCATAACTAGACAGGAATCCTGGCGTTGCTGAACAAACACGAGTTTTGAAGGGTCATCCCGGCCCTAACTCGAGAATATATGCCAGTTCCCCGGTGCAACTCGAGAAAAACAATGAGACTTCCCACTCGAAGCGAGATAAGGCTCGATTCCCCTGCATTGCATGCCGAGCAATTCGGTGATCCCCATCAAACATGTAAGGAGCTTCGACTTGCTTGATGAATCTCGAGACAGTCCCCAAAATAGTGTCACAAATCAAGCGAGATCCTCAGGTGACCCTAGCAAGGCGAGGAGCTTCATCTTCCCCAAATCAAATCGAGAGGGAAACTTAAAAACCGCTTTCAAAAAAACTCGGGGAACTTCCCCTTTTGTTTGCAGGATTTGGTTCGGGCCCCTCAAATGGAAATCCCGGGCTGACCAAAAAAGGGGTTTTCCCCCCCTTTGAATACGCCGGGCCACCCCGAAAAAAAGGGAAAACCCCCCCTTTGGGACCCCTAAAAGTTTGGTCCCCTCTCTTTTCGAGGAATCCTTTTCCCTTAAAATGGGGGCCCGAGCCGTTTCCCAAAAGGTACACCCTTCCCTTGACTTGGGGAAACCTTTCCCCCCAAAAAAATGGAAGGGGGGGGCCCCAGCCTTTAAAAAGACCCCTTTTTTTTACCCGAAAAGCCCAACAATTTGATCCCCCCCCCCCCCCCCCCCCCCCCCCCCCCAAAAAAAAACCTTTAACCGGGGAGTTCTTTGGGGGGTCTTGGGTTTTCAAGTTTTAAGGGCCCTTTTAGAATAGATTCCCCGGTCCCCGGCTGCAAAGGAAAAGGGAAAAACCCGTGGAGGGGGGGTTTTTCTGAAATTGAATCGGGTTTCCTATTCCCACAAAAAAAAGAGCCTGATCTGTGGGATTTGAGAAAGAGCCTGCCCAAATCAGATGCTTTTCCCCTTGAAACCCGGGAAGGCACCGGCCCAGTAAAAGGGGGAGGGGGCCCCCAAATTTTTGATCATTCTTAAAGGAAACCCCGGGGTTTTTTTTCCCCCCCCCAAAAAAAAACATTTACTTTTTTTAAAAAATCCGGGGTTCCCCCCGGAAACAACCCAGCCCTAAAACCCCCCGAAAAAAGTTTTGGAAGCCCCCGTTAAAAAAAATCCCGGGAAGAAAATTTCCCGGTGAATTAAATGAATTTTTTCCCCAAAAGAAATCAGAGGATCTTTTCACATAAATGGGCGGGCCCTGATTGCTGAGGGGGAAAAAACCCGGGAACCCTGCCAAAAAAGGCCGTTTCCTTGCATCGAATGGCCCCTTTTTTTTCCCAAAATAGGGATGCAACCCCCCTCAGACTAGAAAAACCCGTTCCACCCTCTTTTCCCTTTTAACCCAACCCAATTTCCCCGAGGGGCACCACCATGCTTAAAAAATTGCGGGCCCCAAAAAGCCCCGTTTACCCTTGGTTTTAAAGGGAATATTCCCGTTTAAAAAGGGCCCGTTCCCCCAAGCCTCAAGGGGTGTTCATGATTGCCCCCGAAATAAAAGGGCCCTAGTGTAACAACTTTTTTTTGGGGGGATCCCGAAAACTGAGTGGTAATCCGCCGCCTAAAAAAAGAGTTTTCCCATCGAAGGAGAAGGCCATTCCACTTATATGGAGCATTCCTGACCCCTGAAAAAAAAAGGGGAACTTTAAGGTTTCGAGCAGCCCCGAAAAAGTCCATTTTTTGGGGGAAAGGGGTAAAAACCCCAAGCATCTGAACTTTTGGGGGGCCCCCGAAAATTCTTAGACCCCTAAAAGGGCCCTAAACCCCCGTGTTGAGCCTTTGGACCTTCGAAAATGGGAACCCGCCCCCATTAGAGAAAACAATTCCACTAAAAATGAGGAAGCCCAAAAACCCAAAATTTTCTCATGGAGTATTCCGGGCAGAAAAAAAATAGCCCTTTAAAAGATCAAAAAGGGGGTTTCCCCCAAAAGGGGTGGGAGGGCCTTTTTTTCCCCCAAGGATTATCACTGAAAAACCCTAATCGAAGGAGGCCCGGATTTCCGATGGTTTAAAACACTCGTTTTCTTCCCCCAGGGGGGGAGCTGCACCCTGGAGACCCAGAAAACCCAAAAACCCCCCATTTCGACGGGTCCTAATCTCTTTGAAAAAAACCGGGAGACATTCTAAAACAACATGCCACCCGGAAAGAAGGTTTCCAATATTTGGGAAAGGGGGGGATGGGTCCCCCGTTACCCCAAAGGGGTTTTTTGCCATCCGCCGGGATTCCGGGGTTCCTCTAAAACAAGTATGCTAAAAAAAACGAGTTTTGAAGGGCCATCCCCCCCAAAAAGAAAATCCAAATCCCCTGAACTAAAAAACCCCAAAAATTTCCCCCAAAAAATGGGCCCGTTAATTTTGATCAAGCTTCCGGAACAAAAAACTTTTTGGGCCCTCAAAACTTTCATAAGGTTGAAACCCCCCAAGAAACTGTACAAGGGGCCCGGCCCCCAAAAAAAACAGGGAAGGCCCCCCCTAACTGGAAAAGCCAGATCCGATTGACTTAAAAAACCCCCCCCCTTTCCCCCCCAAAATGCCCGGGGTTTGCTTCGGCAATTCGGTTTCCCCGAAAAAGACCCCCTTTTTGAAAACATTTCCCGGGAAATCAAATCTAGGGGTCCCCTACCGAGGGGGACCTTTCCCCTTTATTTAAGAGCCAAATTTTCCCCAAAGCAAAAAGGAAACCCCCAAAATAAATGAGGGGGGCCTTGGTTTTTTCCCCCAATTGGGGGAAAAAAACCCAAGAACCCTTTACCAAAAAAGGGGGATATTTCAGGGGTTTAAAAAGGGTTTTACCACTTTTAAAAAGGTTCCCCTTAAAGCAAAAAAAAGATTCCCCGTTAATTTGGGAGGCCTTTTGCCCTCAGGGCCCGGGGTTCCCCAAAGGAAAATGTTGCTCTTCATAAGGTCCCTATCCCTTTTTGGGAAAGGGAAAATTGGTTTCCAGAAATGAACTGTCCCTTTTGGGGGCCCCCTTTGCCCCGGGGGGCCCGGGGAAAAAACCCAATTTTTAAGGGCCCCCCCCAAACCGAGAATATATCCGGTTCTAAAAGGAAAAAAATCCCCCCCCCCTCAAAGAGGGGGGCCCTTTTCCCTCTTAATGCGGTTCGGCCCCCCCAACAAACAGTAAAGGGCCACGCAAAAATCGAGAAACCAGAATTTCCCCAAAAAAAACCCCCAAAGGGCCCCCGGGAGCCCCATTCCCCTTTAAACGAGTTTGGGTGACCCCCATAAAATTAAAACCCCACCCCCCCCTTTTATCAAAAGGGCCCAGTTTTACCGGGGGACCCCGGACCCCAAGAAAACCTTTCCAATCAAGGAAACCTTTTAAACCAAAACAAGAATCTTCTTCCCCAAAACGCAGGGGGGGAATTCCCTGGCAACTAAAAAAACCCATTTTCCACAAGTCTAAGAGGACCCCCACCCCAAAAAATTTGGGGGGAGCCCCCGGTTTCTGCCCAAAAATGGAAATAACCAAAACCCCGTTTGAAAAGGGTTTTCCCTTTCAGGGGTTTAAAAGGTCTTTTTCCCACTAAAGAAAGGGATTTATCAAGTGGAAATTAGAAAAAACAAAAACCCCCCTTGGGGGGGCCTAACACCTTTTTAAACCCTCAAGGAAAGAGAGTCACTGTCAAAATGAAAAATGCCCCCTTAACTGAAAAAATTTCCAAACCCCTTTTGGGCCTGGAAAGGACCTGGCCCCGTCAAAGGGCTTCCCTTTTGTGTAAGTCAAATTCCTGGGGGTTTTAAAAACGGGTCCGTCTCGTGAACCCCGGGTTAAAACCCAAAACCCCCCTAAAAAAATGCCGCCCCATGAAAAAAAAAAGGGAAAAAGGGGTGGGCCCTTTCCCATGGAAAAACATGCAGAGCCCCTAAACCAAAAAATTTGGGGGCCCCGGTTCATGATGGATTTGAGCTCCCGAACCCAGCCTTTTAAGGGCCCCCCTTGGCCCCCCCGGGAGAATTTCCAAACCAAATCAATCGAGGGGCCGTTCCCCAAAAATTACTTAAGCCAAAACCCCCCAAAAGCGATTATTGATTTTTAAAACTTTCCCAAAAACACCCCCCCTTTTTGGGAACCCCAATTTTCCCAAGAAAACAACCGGGGCCCCCCAAAATGCCGAAGGGAGAGTGACCCCTGTTTTAAGAGTTGAATTTCCTAAAATGGGGGGGGGAATTCCTCGCAAAAATTTTTTGGGGCCTTTGATTTGTTGGGAAAACCCCGGGCCCCCTTCAAAGGGGGATTTCCGGTGTTTGAAAAGCATTTTTTTTTCCCCAAAATAAGAATGGTTTCCCCCGTGGTTTTCCGAAAGCCATGGGTTTTTTTATTTCGAGGAATGCCGCACTCTTTTGACACCTGGGGCCCGGGGAGTTCACCGTTTCAAAGGTAAGTGCTTGACCCCCTTTGAAACTGATGGGAATCCCAAATCCCTGTGGTTTCGAAAGGGAAATGGGTCTCCCCCCTCCCGCCCCTTTCCCTCCCAAAAGCTCGGGGAGATTCCTGGGTTTTCCCCCAAACTAGACGGGAATTGGCGTTGCTAACAAAAAATTTTAAAAAGGGGTCCGGCCCTCCTTTTAAAACCCCCCGGTTCCCGGGAAAAAAAAACCCCAAATTGAAAATAACCCGTTTCCCCTGCCAAATTGGCCCATAAAAATTTGGGTATCAAAAAACTTTAGATTCCCTTTTGGGAACCCGGGCAGTCCCAAAAAGTTCCAAAATAAAACGAGCCCCAGGGGGCCCTGCGGGGCAAAAGCTTCCTTCCCAAAAAAAACAGCAGGTCTTTTTCCCTCTTTCACCCCCTT
>JAJLRB010005418.1:0-32304 GCA_020976825.1 Odocoileus hemionus | reverse complement strand
AACTCGAGATGAGGCCCGCTTCCCCTGCATTGACTCCAGAGCCATCCCCCGTTCCCCATCAAACACGACCTGAGGCTTGACTCCCTTTAGGCAACTCCAGAGGTTCCCCGAGAACAACGGGCCAAGTCTAGAGGAGTACCAAGTTCAGCAGAGCAACTCGAGGACTGCTCCGTGTACCCCAAATTGCCTCGAGATGAGAGCTGATTCCCTGGCTTAGACTCAAGACGTAGGCCACCTTTCCACAAGCCCCTCAAGAGGAGGCTTCTCTCAGCAATAGGTATGAGGGAGGGACCCTGAGATTGCTCAATGGGCATATACACCGAGAAGCCCTGACTCGAAAAGGAGCCGGGTTTCCTTGCAGTGGCTTGAATACAGTCTAGTCTTTCATCTCACAAGGTGAAGGGATGTCTGCACCACCTGTGGAGTCCCTAGAGAAAGCCCTAGGTCCCCGACTCCTTTCGACGGAATGCCTCACATGCCTCTGACACCTCGAGAGGCACGCAGAGCTCACTGCTTCAAAATTTGACGGAGCCTGACTCCTCTTGAACATTGACAGGAATCCCAGTATCCCTGTGGCTACTGGAAAGGGACCCTGGGTCTCCCGACTCACCTCGAGAAGCGTCCCTTTTGCCCTGCCAAGCCTCGAAGAGACTCCTGAGGTGTCCCTCGTAACTCGACAGGAGTCCTGACTTCGTTGAACAAACACGAGGGTTGAAGGGCCATCCCCGCCGTAAGTCGAGAATGTACCCCAGGTCCCCGCGCCGCACTCGAGAAAAAACCATGAGACTTCCCCCTCCAAGCGAGATGAGGCCCGATTCCCCTGCACTGCATGCAGAGCAATTCCGTGAGCCCCCTGAAACATGTCAGGAGCCTCGACTTGCTTGATGGATGTCGAGACAGTCCGCAAAAACACTGTCACAAGTAGAGAGGGACCCTGAGGTCACACCAGCATCGCGAAGGAGCTCCATGGGCCCCAAATCAACTCGAGATGAGGCCCGCTTCCCCTGCATTGACTCCAGAGCCATCCCCCGTTCCCCATCAAACACGACCTGAGGCTTGACTCCCTTTAGGCAACTCCAGAGGTTCCCCGAGAACAACGGGCCAAGTCTAGAGGAGTACCAAGTTCAGCAGAGCAACTCGAGGACTGCTGCTCCGTGTACCCCAAATTGCCTCGAGATGAGAGCTGATTCCCTGGCTTAGACTCAAGACGTAGGCCACCTTTCCACAAGCCCCTCAAGAGGAGGCTTCTCTCAGCAATAGGTATGAGGGAGGGACCCTGAGATTGCTGCCTCAATGGGCATATACACCGAGAAGCCCTGACTCGAAAGGAGGCCGGGTTTTTTTTCTTGCAGTGGCTTGAATACAGTCTAGTCTTTCATCTCACAAGGTGAAGGGATGTCTGCACCACCTGTGGAGTCCCTAGAGAAAGCCCTAGGTCCCCGACTCCTTTCGACGGAATGCCTCACATGCCTCTGACACCTCGAGAGGCACGCAGAGCTCACTGCTTCAAAATTTGACGGAGCCTGACTCCTCTTGAACATTGACAGGAATCCCAGTATCCCTGTGGCTACTGGAAAGGGACCCTGGGTCTCCCGACTCACCTCGAGAAGCGTCCCTTTTGCCCTGCCAAGCCTCGAAGAGACTCCTGAGGTGTCCCTCGTAACTCGACAGGAGTCCTGACTTCGTTGAACAAACACGAGGGTTGAAGGGCCATCCCCGCCGTAAGTCGAGAATGTACCCCAGGTCCCCGCCGCAACTCGAGAAAAACCATGAGACTTCCCCCTCCAAGCGAGATGAGGCCCGATTCCCCTGCACTGCATGCAGAGCAATTCCGTGAGCCCCCTGAAACATGTCAGGAGCCTCGACTTGCTTGATGGATGTCGAGACAGTCCGCAAAAACACTGTCACAAGTAGAGAGGGACCCTGAGGTCACACCAGCATCGCGAAGGAGCTCCATGGGCCCCAAATCAACTCGAGATGAGGCCCGCTTCCCCTGCATTGACTCCAGAGCCATCCCCCGTTCCCCATCAAACACGACCTGAGGCTTGACTCCCTTTAGGCAACTCCAGAGGTTCCCCGAGAACAACGGGCCAAGTCTAGAGGAGTACCAAGTTCAGCAGAGCAACTCGAGGACTGCTCCGTGTACCCCAAATTGCCTCGAGATGAGAGCTGATTCCCTGGCTTAGACTCAAGACGTAGGCCACCTTTCCACAAGCCCCTCAAGAGGAGGCTTCTCTCAGCAATAGGTATGAGGGAGGGACCCTGAGATTGCTGCCTCAATGGGCATATACACCGAGAAGCCCTGACTCGAAAGGAGGCCGGGTTTCTTTGCAGTGGCTTGAATACAGTCTAGTCTTTCATCTCACAAGGTGAAGGGATGTCTGCACCACCTGTGGAGTCCCTAGAGAAAGCCCTAGGTCCCCGACTCCTTTCGACGGAATGCCTCACATGCCTCTGACACCTCGAGAGGCACGCAGAGCTCACTGCTTCAAAATTTGACGGAGCCTGACTCCTCTTGAACATTGACAGGAATCCCATCCCCCTGTGGCTACTGGAAAGGGACCCTGGGTCTCCCGACTCACCTCGAGAAGCGTCCCTTTTGCCCTGCCAAGCCTCGAAGAGACTCCTGAGGTGTCCCTCGTAACTCGACAGGAGTCCTGACTTCGTTGAACAAACACGAGGGTTGAAGGGCCATCCCCGCCGTAAGTCGAGAATGTACCCCAGGTCCCCGCCGCAACTCGAGAAAAAACCATGAGACTTCCCCCTCCAAGCGAGATGAGGCCCGATTCCCCTGCACTGCATGCAGAGCAATTCCGTGAGCCCCCTGAAACATGTCAGGAGCCTCGACTTGCTTGATGGATGTCGAGACAGTCCGCAAAAACACTGTCACAAGTAGAGAGGGACCCTGAGGTCACACCAGCATCGCGAAGGAGCTCCATGGGCCCCAAATCAACTCGAGATGAGGCCCGCTTCCCCTGCATTGACTCCAGAGCCATCCCCCGTTCCCCATCAAACACGACCTGAGGCTTGACTCCCTTTAGGCAACTCCAGAGGTTCCCCGAGAACAACGGGCCAAGTCTAGAGGAGTACCAAGTTCAGCAGAGCAACTCGAGGACTGCTCCGTGTACCCCAAAATTGCCTCGAGATGAGAGCTGATTCCCTGGCTTAGACTCAAGACGTAGGCCACCTTTCCACAAGCCCCTCAAGAGGAGGCTTCTCTCAGCAATAGGTATGAGGGAGGGACCCTGAGATTGCTGCCTCAATGGGCATATACACCGAGAAGCCCTGACTCGAAAGGAGGCCGGGTTTCCTTGCAGTGGCTTGAATACAGTCTAGTCTTTCATCTCACAAGGTGAAGGGATGTCTGCACCACCTGTGGAGTCCCTAGAGAAAGCCCTAGGTCCCCGACTCCTTTCGACGGAATGCCTCACATGCCTCTGACACCTCGAGAGGCACGCAGAGCTCACTGCTTCAAAATTTGACGGAGCCTGACTCCTCTTGAACATTGACAGGAATCCCAGTATCCCTGTGGCTACTGGAAAGGGACCCTGGGTCTCCCGACTCACCTCGAGAAGCGTCCCTTTTGCCCTGCCAAGCCTCGAAGAGACTCCTGAGGTGTCCCTCGTAACTCGACAGGAGTCCTGACTTCGTTGAACAAACACGAGGGTTGAAGGGCCATCCCCGCCGTAAGTCGAGAATGTACCCCAGGTCCCCGCCGCAACTCGAGAAAAACCATGAGACTTCCCCCTCCAAGCGAGATGAGGCCCGATTCCCCTGCACTGCATGCAGAGCAATTCCGTGAGCCCCCTGAAACATGTCAGGAGCCTCGACTTGCTTGATGGATGTCGAGACAGTGCGCAAAAACACTGTCACAAGTAGAGAGGGACCCTGAGGTCACACCAGCATCGCGAAGGAGCTCCATGGGCCCCAAATCAACTCGAGATGAGGCCCGCTTCCCCTGCATTGACTCCAGAGCCATCCCCCGTTCCCCATCAAACACGACCTGAGGCTTGACTCCCTTTAGGCAACTCCAGAGGTTCCCCGAGAACAACGGGCCAAGTCTAGAGGAGTACCAAGTTCAGCAGAGCAACTCGAGGACTGCTCCGTGTACCCCAAATTGCCTCGAGATGAGAGCTGATTCCCTGGCTTAGACTCAAGACGTAGGCCACCTTTCCACAAGCCCCAAGAGGAGGCTTCTCTCAGCAATAGGTATGAGGGAGGGACCCTGAGATTGCTGCCTCAATGGGCATATACACCGAAGCCCTGACTCGAAAGGAGGCCGGGTTTCCTTGCAGTGGCTTGAATACAGTCTAGTCTTTCATCTCACAAGGTGAAGGGATGTCTGCTGCACCACCTGTGGAGTCCCTAGAGAAAGCCCTAGGTCCCCGACTCCTTTCGACGGAATGCCTCACATGCCTCTGACACCTCGAGAGGCACGCAGAGCTCACTGCTTCAAAATTTGACGGAGCCTGACTCCTCTTGAACATTGACAGGAATCCCAGTATCCCTGTGGCTACTGGAAAGGGACCCTGGGTCTCCCGACTCACCTCGAGAAGCGTCCCTTTTGCCCTGCCAAGCCTCGAAGAGACTCCTGAGGTGTCCCTCGTAACTCGACAGGAGTCCTGACTTCGTTGAACAAACACGAGGGTTGAAGGGCCATCCCCGCCGTAAGTCGAGAATGTACCCCAGGTCCCCGCCGCAACTCGAGAAAAACCATGAGACTTCCCCCTCCAAGCGAGATGAGGCCCGATTCCCCTGCACTGCATGCAGAGCAATTCCGTGAGCCCCCTGAAACATGTCAGGAGCCTCGACTTGCTTGATGGATGTCGAGACAGTCCGCAAAAACACTGTCACAAGTAGAGAGGGACCCTGAGGTCACACCAGCATCGCGAAGGAGCTCCATGGGCCCCAAATCAACTCGAGATGAGGCCCGCTTCCCCTGCATTGACTCCAGAGCCATCCCCCGTTCCCCATCAAACACGACCTGAGGCTTGACTCCCTTTAGGCAACTCCAGAGGTTCCCCGAGAACAACGGGCCAAGTCTAGAGGAGTACCAAGTTCAGCAGAGCAACTCGAGGACTGCTCCGTGTACCCCAAATTGCCTCGAGATGAGAGCTGATTCCCTGGCTTAGACTCAAGACGTAGGCCACCTTTCCACAAGCCCCTCAAGAGGAGGCTTCTCTCAGCAATAGGTATGAGGGAGGGACCCTGAGATTGCTGCCTCAATGGGCATATACACCGAGAAGCCCTGACTCGAAAGGAGGCCGGGTTTCCTTGCAGTGGCTTGAATACAGTCTAGTCTTTCATCTCACAAGGTGAAGGGATGTCTGCACCACCTGTGGAGTCCCTAGAGAAAAAGCGGTCCCCGACTCCTTTCGACGGAATGCCTCACATGCCTCTGACACCTCGAGAGGCACGCAGAGCTCACTGCTTCAAAATTTGACGGAGCCTGACTCCTCTTGAACATTGACAGGAATCCCAGTATCCCTGTGGCTACTGGAAAGGGACCCTGGGTCTCCCGACTCACCTCGAGAAGCGTCCCTTTTGCCCTGCCAAGCCTCGAAGAGACTCCTGAGGTGTCCCTCGTAACTCGACAGGAGTCCTGACTTCGTTGAACAAACACGAGGGTTGAAGGGCCATCCCCGCCGTAAGTCGAGAATGTACCCCAGGTCCCCGCCGCAACTCGAGAAAAACCATGAGACTTCCCCCTCCAAGCGAGATGAGGCCCGATTCCCCTGCACTGCATGCAGAGCAATTCCGTGAGCCCCCTGAAACATGTCAGGAGCCTCGACTTGCTTGATGGATGTCGAGACAGTCCGCAAAAACACTGTCACAAGTAGAGAGGGACCCTGAGATCACACCAGCATCGCGAAGGAGCTCCATGGGCCCCAAATCAACTCGAGATGAGGCCCGCTTCCCCTGCATTGACTCCAGAGCCATCCCCCGTTCCCCATCAAACACGACCTGAGGCTTGACTCCCTTTAGGCAACTCCAGAGGTTCCCCGAGAACAACGGGCCAAGTCTAGAGGAGTACCAAGTTCAGCAGAGCAACTCGAGGACTGCTCCGTGTACCCCAAATTGCCTCGAGATGAGAGCTGATTCCCTGGCTTAGACTCAAGACGTAGGCCACCTTTCCACAAGCCCCTCAAGAGGAGGCTTCTCTCAGCAATAGGTATGAGGGAGGGACCCTGAGATTGCTGCCTCAATGGGCATATACACCGAGAAGCCCTGACTCGAAAGGAGGCCGGGTTTCCTTGCAGTGGCTTGAATACAGTCTAGTCTTTCATCTCACAAGGTGAAGGGATGTCTGCACCACCTGTGGAGTCCCTAGAGAAAGCCCTAGGTCCCCGACTCCTTTCGACGGAATGCCTCACATGCCTCTGACACCTCGAGAGGCACGCAGAGCTCACTGCTTCAAAATTTGACGGAGCCTGACTCCTCTTGAACATTGACAGGAATCCCAGTATCCCTGTGGCTACTGGAAAGGGACCCTGGGTCTCCCGACTCACCTCGAGAAGCGTCCCTTTTGCCCTGCCAAGCCTCGAAGAGACTCCTGAGGTGTCCCTCGTAACTCGACAGGAGTCCTGACTTCGTTGAACAAACACGAGGGTTGAAGGGCCATCCCCGCCGTAAGTCGAGAATGTACCCCAGGTCCCCGCCGCAACTCGAGAAAAAACCATGAGACTTCCCCCTCCAAGCGAGATGAGGCCCGATTCCCCTGCACTGCATGCAGAGCAATTCCGTGAGCCCCCTGAAACATGTCAGGAGCCTCGACTTGCTTGATGGATGTCGAGACAGTCCGCAAAAACACTGTCACAAGTAGAGAGGGACCCTGAGGTCACACCAGCATCGCGAAGGAGCTCCATGGGCCCCAAATCAACTCGAGATGAGGCCCGCTTCCCCTGCATTGACTCCAGAGCCATCCCCCGTTCCCCATCAAACACGACCTGAGGCTTGACTCCCTTTAGGCAACTCCAGAGGTTCCCCGAGAACAACGGGCCAAGTCTAGAGGAGTACCAAGTTCAGCAGAGCAACTCGAGGACTGCTCCGTGTACCCCAAATTGCCTCGAGATGAGAGCTGATTCCCTGGCTTAGACTCAAGACGTAGGCCACCTTTCCACAAGCCCCTCAAGAGGAGGCTTCTCTCAGCAATAGGTATGAGGGAGGGACCCTGAGATTGCTGCCTCAATGGGCATATACACCGAGAAGCCCTGACTCGAAAGGAGGCCGGGTTTCCTTGCAGTGGCTTGAATACAGTCTAGTCTTTCATCTCACAAGGTGAAGGGATGTCTGCACCACCTGTGGAGTCCCTAGAGAAAGCCCTAGGTCCCCGACTCCTTTCGACGGAATGCCTCACATGCCTCTGACACCTCGAGAGGCACGCAGAGCTCACTGCTTCAAAATTTGACGGAGCCTGACTCCTCTTGAACATTGACAGGAATCCCAGTATCCCTGTGGCTACTGGAAAGGGACCCTGGGTCTCCCGACTCACCTCGAGAAGCGTCCCTTTTGCCCTGCCAAGCCTCGAAGAGACTCCTGAGGTGTCCCTCGTAACTCGACAGGAGTCCTGACTTCGTTGAACAAACACGAGGGTTGAAGGGCCATCCCCGCCCGTAAGTCGAGAATGTACCCCAGGTCCCCGCCGCAACTCGAGAAAAAAAAATGAGACTTCCCCCTCCAAGCGAGATGAGGCCCGATTCCCCTGCACTGCATGCAGAGCAATTCCGTGAGCCCCCTGAAACATCAGGAGCCTCGACTTGCTTGATGGATGTCGAGACAGTCCGCAAAAACACTGTCACAAGTAGAGAGGGACCCTGAGGTCACACCAGCATCGCGAAGGAGCTCCATGGGCCCCAAATACTCGAGATGAGGCCCGCTTCCCCTGCATTGACTCCAGAGCCATCCCCCGTTCCCCATCAAACACGACCTGAGGCTTGACTCCCTTTAGGCAACTCCAGAGGTTCCCCGAGAACAACGGGCCAAGTCTAGAGGAGTACCAAGTTCAGCAGAGCAACTCGAGGACTGCTCCGTGTACCCCAAATTGCCTCGAGATGAGAGCTGATTCCCTGGCTTAGACTCAAGACGTAGGCCACCTTTCCACAAGCCCCTCAAGAGGAGGCTTCTCTCAGCAATAGGTATGAGGGAGGGACCCTGAGATTGCTGCCTCAATGGGCATATACACCGAGAAGCCCTGACTCGAAAGGAGGCCGGGTTTCCTTGCAGTGGCTTGAATACAGTCTAGTCTTTCATCTCACAAGGTGAAGGGATGTCTGCACCACCTGTGGAGTCCCTAGAGAAAGCCCTAGGTCCCCGACTCCTTTCGACGGAATGCCTCACATGCCTCTGACACCTCGAGAGAGGCACGCAGAGCTCACTGCTTCAAAATTTGACGGAGCCTGACTCCTCTTGAACATTGACAGGAATCCCAGTATCCCTGTGGCTACTGGAAAGGGACCCTGGGTCTCCCGACTCACCTCGAGAAGCGTCCCTTTTGCCCTGCCAAGCCTCGAAGAGACTCCTGAGGTGTCCCTCGTAACTCGACAGGAGTCCTGACTTCGTTGAACAAACACGAGGGTTGAAGGGCCATCCCCGCCGTAAGTCGAGAATGTACCCCAGGTCCCCGCCGCAACTCGAGAAAAACCATGAGACTTCCCCCTCCAAGCGAGATGAGGCCCGATTCCCCTGCACTGCATGCAGAGCAATTCCGTGAGCCCCCTGAAACATGTCAGGAGCCTCGACTTGCTTGATGGATGTCGAGACAGTCCGCAAAAACACTGTCACAAGTAGAGAGGGACCCTGAGGTCACACCAGCATCGCGAAGGAGCTCCATGGGCCCCAAATCAACTCGAGATGAGGCCCGCTTCCCCTGCATTGACTCCAGAGCCATCCCCCGTTCCCCATCAAACACGACCTGAGGCTTGACTCCCTTTAGGCAACTCCAGAGGTTCCCCGAGAACAACGGGCCAAGTCTAGAGGAGTACCAAGTTCAGCAGAGCAACTCGAGGACTGCTCCGTGTACCCCAAATTGCCTCGAGATGAGAGCTGATTCCCTGGCTTAGACTCAAGACGTAGGCCACCTTTCCACAAGCCCCTCAAGAGGAGGCTTCTCTCAGCAATAGGTATGAGGGAGGGACCCTGAGATTGCTGCCTCAATGGGCATATACACCGAGAAGCCCTGACTCGAAAGGAGGCCGGGTTTCCTTGCAGTGGCTTGAATACAGTCTAGTCTTTCATCTCACAAGGTGAAGGGATGTCTGCACCACCTGTGGAGTCCCCCTAGAGAAAGCCCTAGGTCCCCGACTCCTTTCGACGGAATGCCTCACATGCCTCTGACACCTCGAGAGGCACGCAGAGCTCACTGCTTCAAAATTTGACGGAGCCTGACTCCTCTTGAACATTGACAGGAATCCCAGTATCCCTGTGGCTACTGGAAAGGGACCCTGGGTCTCCCGACTCTCACCTCGAGAAGCGTCCCTTTTGCCCTGCCAAGCCTCGAAGAGACTCCTGAGGTGTCCCTCGTAACTCGACAGGAGTCCTGACTTCGTTGAACAAACACGAGGGTTGAAGGGCCATCCCCGCCGTAAGTCGAGAATGTACCCAGGTCCCCCCCGCAACTCGAGAAAAACCATGAGACTTTCCCCCTCCAAGCGAGATGAGGCCCGATTCCCCTGCACTGCATGCAGAGCAATTCCGTGAGCCCCCTGAAACATGTCAGGAGCCTCGACTTGCTTGATGGATGTCGAGACAGTCCGCAAAAACACTGTCACAAGTAGAGAGGGACCCTGAGGTCACACCAGCATCGCGAAGGAGCTCCATGGGCCCCAAATCAACTCGAGATGAGGCCCGCTTCCCCTGCATGCATTGACTCCAGAGCCATCCCCCGTTCCCCATCAAACACGACCTGAGGCTTGACTCCCTTTAGGCAACTCCAGAGGTTCCCCGAGAACAACGGGCCAAGTCTAGAGGAGTACCAAGTTCAGCAGAGCAACTCGAGGACTGCTCCGTGTACCCCAAATTGCCTCGAGATGAGAGCTGATTCCCTGGCTTAGACTCAAGACGTAGGCCACCTTTCCACAAGCCCCTCAAGAGGAGGCTTCTCTCAGCAATAGGTATGAGGGAGGGACCCTGAGATTGCTGCCTCAATGGGCATATACACCGAGAAGCCCTGACTCGAAAGGAGGCCGGGTTTCCTTGCAGTGGCTTGAATACAGTCTAGTCTTTCATCTCACAAGGTGAAGGGATGTCTGCACCACCTGTGGAGTCCCTAGAGAAAGCCCTAGGTCCCCGACTCCTTTCGACGGAATGCCTCACATGCCTCTGACACCTCGAGAGGCACGCAGAGCTCACTGCTTCAAAATTTGACGGAGCCTGACTCCTCTTGAACATTGACAGGAATCCCAGTATCCCTGTGGCTACTGGAAAGGGACCCTGGGTCTCCCGACTCACCTCGAGAAGCGTCCCTTTTGCCCTGCCAAGCCTCGAAGAGACTCCTGAGGTGTCCCTCGTAACTCGACAGGAGTCCTGACTTCGTTGAACAAACACGAGGGTTGAAGGGCCATCCCCGCCGTAAGTCGAGAATGTACCCCAGGTCCCCGCCGCCGCAACTCGAGAAAAACCATGAGACTTCCCCCTCCAAGCGAGATGAGGCCCGATTCCCCTGCACTGCATGCAGAGCAATTCCGTGAGCCCCCTGAAACATGTCAGGAGCCTCGACTTGCTTGATGGATGTCGAGAGACAGTCCGCAAAAACACTGTCACAAGTAGAGAGGGACCCTGAGGTCACACCAGCATCGCGAAGGAGCTCCATGGGCCCCAAATCAACTCGAGATGAGGCCCGCTTCCCCTGCATTGACTCCAGAGCCATCCCCCGTTCCCCCATCAAACACGACCTGAGGCTTGACTCCCTTTAGGCAACTCCAGAGGTTCCCCGAGAACAACGGGCCAAGTCTAGAGGAGTACCAAGTTCAGCAGAGCAACTCGAGGACTGCTCCGTGTACCCCAAATTGCCTCGAGATGAGAGCTGATTCCCTGGCTTAGACTCAAGACGTAGGCCACCTTTCCACAAGCCCCTCAAGAGGAGGCTTCTCTCAGCAATAGGTATGAGGGAGGGACCCTGAGATTGCTGCCTCAATGGGCATATACACCGAGAAGCCCTGACTCGAAAGGAGGCCGGGTTTCCTTGCAGTGGCTTGAATACAGTCTAGTCTTTCATCTCACAAGGTGAAGGGATGTCTGCACCACCTGTGGAGTCCCTAGAGAAAGCCCTAGGTCCCCGACTCCTTTCGACGGAATGCCTCACATGCCTCTGACACCTCGAGAGGCACGCAGAGCTCACTGCTTCAAAATTTGACGGAGCCTGACTCCTCTTGAACATTGACAGGAATCCCAGTATCCCTGTGGCTACTGGAAAGGGACCCTGGGTCTCCCGACTCACCTCGAGAAGCGTCCCTTTTGCCCTGCCAAGCCTCGAAGAGAGACTCCTGGTGTCCCTCGTAACTCGACAGGAGTCCTGACTTCGTTGAACAAACACGAGGGTTGAAGGGCCATCCCCGCCGTAAGTCGAGAATGTACCCCAGGTCCCCGCCGCAACTCGAGAAAAACCATGAGACTTCCCCCTCCAAGCGAGATGAGGCCCGATTCCCCTGCACTGCATGCAGAGCAATTCCGTGAGCCCCCTGAAACATGTCAGGAGCCTCGACTTGCTTGATGGATGTCGAGACAGTCCGCAAAAAACACTGTCACAAGTAGAGAGGGACCCTGAGGTCACACACAGCATCGCGAAGGAGCTCCATGGGCCCCAAATCAACTCGAGATGAGGCCCGCTTCCCCTGCATTGACTCCAGAGCCATCCCCCGTTCCCCCCCATCAAAAACACGACCTGAGGCTTGACTCCCTTTAGGCAACTCCAGAGGTTCCCGAGAACAACGGGCCAAGTCTAGAGGAGTACCAAGTTCAGCAGAGCAACTCGAGGACTGCTCCGTGTACCCCAAATTGCCTCGAGATGAGAGCTGATTCCCTGGCTTAGACTCAAGACGTAGGCCACCTTTCCACAAGCCCCTCAAGAGGAGGCTTCTCTCAGCAATAGGTATGAGGGAGGGGACCCTGAGATTGCTGCCTCAATGGGCATATACACCGAGAAGCCCTGACTCGAAAGGAGGCCGGGTTTCCTTGCAGTGGCTTGAATACAGTCTAGTCTTTCATCTCACAAGGTGAAGGGATGTCTGCACCACCTGTGGAGTCCCTAGAGAAAGCCCTAGGTCCCCGACTCCTTTCGACGGAATGCCTCACATGCCTCTGACACCTCGAGAGGCACGCAGAGCTCACTGCTTCAAAATTTGACGGAGCCTGACTCCTCTTGAACATTGACAGGAATCCCAGTATCCCTGTGGCTACTGGAAAGGGACCCTGGGTCTCCCGACTCACCTCGAGAAGCGTCCCTTTTGCCCTGCCAAGCCAAGCCTCGAAGAGACTCCTGAGGTGTCCCTCGTAACTCGACAGGAGTCCTGACTTCGTTGTTGAACAAACACGAGGGTTGAAGGGCCATCCCCGCCGTAAGTCGAGAATGTACCCCAGGTCCCCGCCGCAACTCGAGAAAAACCATGAGACTTCCCCCTCCAAGCGAGATGAGGCCCGATTCCCCTGCACTGCATGCAGAGCAATTCCGTGAGCCCCCTGAAACATGTCAGGAGCCTCGACTTGCTTGATGGATGTCGAGACAGTCCGCAAAAAAAACACTGTCACAAGTAGAGAGGGAGGGACCTGAGGTCACACCAGCATCGCGAAGGAGCTCCATGGGCCCCAAATCAACTCGAGATGAGGCCCGCTTCCCCTGCATTGACTCCAGAGCCATCCCCCGTTCCCCATCAAACACGACCTGAGGCTTGACTCCCTTTAGGCAACTCCAGAGGTTCCCCGAGAACAACGGGCCAAGTCTAGAGGTACCAAGTTCAGCAGAGCAACTCGAGGACTGCTGTGTGTACCCCAAATTGCCTCGAGATGAGAGCTGATTCCCTGGCTTAGACTCAAGACGTAGGCCACCTTTCCACAAGCCCCTCAAGAGGAGGCTTCTCTCAGCAATAGGTATGAGGGAGGGACCCTGAGATTGCTGCCTCAATGGGCATATACACCGAGAAGCCCTGACTCGAAAGGAGGCCGGGTTTCCTTGCAGTGGCTTGAATACAGTCTAGTCTTTCATCTCACAAAGTGAAGGGATGTCTGCACCACCTGTGGAGTCCCTAGAGAAAGCCCTAGGTCCCCGACTCCTTTCGACGGAATGCCTCACATGCCTCTGACACCTCGAGAGGCACGCAGAGCTCACTGCTTCAAAATTTGACGGAGCCTGACTGACTCTTCTTGAACATTGACAGGAATCCCAGTATCCCTGTGGCTACTGGAAAGGGACCCTGGGTCTCCCGACTCACCTCGAGAAGCGTCCCTTTTGCCCTGCCAAGCCTCGAAGAGACTCCTGAGGTGTCCCTCGTAACTCGACAGGAGTCCTGACTTCGTTGAACAAACACGAGGGTTGAAGGGCCATCCCCGCCGTAAGTCGAGAATGTACCCCAGGTCCCCGCCGCAACTCGAGAAAAAACATGAGACTTCCCCCTCCAAGCGAGATGAGGCCCGATTCCCCTGCACTGCATGCAGAGCAATTCCGTGAGCCCCCTGAAACATGTCAGGAGCCTCGACTTGCTTGATGGATGTCGAGACAGTCCGCAAAAACACTGTCACAAGTAGAGAGGGACCCTGAGGTCACACCAGCATCGCGAAGGAGCTCCATGGGCCCCAAATCAACTCGAGATGAGGCCCGCTTCCCCTGCATTGACTCCAGAGCCATCCCCCGTTCCCCATCAAACACGACCTGAGGCTTGACTCCCTTTAGGCAACTCCAGAGGTTCCCCGAGAACAACGGGCCAAGTCTAGAGGAGTACCAAGTTCAGCAGAGCAACTCGAGGACTGCTCCGTGTACCCCAAATTGCCTCGAGATGAGAGCTGATTCCCTGGCTTAGACTCAAGACGTAGGCCACCTTTCCACAAGCCCCTCAAGAGGAGGCTTCTCTCAGCAATAGGTATGAGGGAGGGACCCTGAGATTGCTGCCTCAATGGGCATATACACCGAGAAGCCCTGACTCGAAAGGAGGCCGGGTTTCCTTGCAGTGGCTTGAATACAGTCTAGTCTTTCATCTCACAAGGTGAAGGGATGTCTGCACCACCTGTGGAGTCCCTAGAGAAAGCCCTAGGTCCCCGACTCCTTTCGACGGAATGCCTCACATGCCTCTGACACCTCGAGAGGCACGCAGAGCTCACTGCTTCAAAATTTGACGGAGCCTGACTCCTCTTGAAACATTGACAGGAATCCCAGTATCCCTGTGGCTACTGGAAAGGGACCCTGGGTCTCCCGACTCACCTCGAGAAGCGTCCCTTTTGCCCTGCCAAGCCTCGAAGAGACTCCTGAGGTGTCCCTCGTAACTCGACAGGAGTCCTGACTTCGTTGAACAAACACGAGGGTTGAAGGGCCATCCCCGCCGTAAGTCGAGAATGTACCCCAGGTCCCCGCCGCAACTCGAGAAAAAAAAACCATGAGACTTCCCCCTCCAAGCGAGATGAGGCCCGATTCCCCTGCACTGCATGCAGAGCAATTCCGTGAGCCCCCTGAAACATGTCAGGAGCCTCGACTTGCTTGATGGATGTCGAGACAGTCCGCAAAAACACTGTCACAAGTAGAGAGGGACCCTGAGGTCACACCAGCATCGCGAAGGAGCTCCATGGGCCCCAAATCAACTCGAGATGAGGCCCGCTTCCCCTGCATTGACTCCAGAGCCATCCCCCGTTCCCCATCAAACACGACCTTGAGGCTTGACTCCCTTTAGGCAACTCCAGAGGTTCCCCGAGAACAACGGGCCAAGTCTAGAGGAGTACCAAGTTCAGCAGAGCAACTCGAGGACTGCTCCGTGTACCCCAAATTGCCTCGAGATGAGAGCTGATTCCCTGGCTTAGACTCAAGACGTAGGCCACCTTTCCACAAGCCCCTCAAGAGGAGGCTTCTCTCAGCAATAGGTATGAGGGAGGGACCCTGAGATTGCTGCCTCAATGGGCATATACACCGAGAAGCCCTGACTCGAAAGGAGGCCGGGTTTCCTTGCAGTGGCTTGAATACAGTCTAGTCTTTCATCTCACAAGGTGAAGGGATGTCTGCACCACCTGTGGAGTCCCTAGAGAAAGCCCTAGGTCCCCGACTCCTTTCGACGGAATGCCTCACATGCCTCTGACACCTCGAGAGGCACGCAGAGCTCACTGCTTCAAAATTTGACGGAGCCTGACTCCTCTTGAACATTGACAGGAATCCCAGTATCCCTGTGGCTACTGGAAAGGGACCCTGGGTCTCCCGACTCACCTCGAGAAGCGTCCCTTTTGCCCTGCCAAGCCTCGAAGAGACTCCTGAGGTGTCCCTCGTAACTCGACAGGAGTCCTGACTTCGTTGAACAAACACGAGGGTTGAAGGGCCATCCCCGCCGTAAGTCGAGAATGTACCCCAGGTCCCCGCCGCAACTCGAGAAAAAACCATGAGACTTCCCCCTCCAAGCGAGATGAGGCCCGATTCCCCTGCACTGCATGCAGAGCAATTCCGTGAGCCCCCTGAAACATGTCAGGAGCCTCGACTTGCTTGATGGATGTCGAGACAGTCCGCAAAAACACTGTCACAAGTAGAGAGGGACCCTGAGGTCACACCAGCATCGCGAAGGAGCTCCATGGGCCCCAAATCAACTCGAGATGAGGCCCGCTTCCCCTGCATTGACTCCAGAGCCATCCCCCGTTCCCCATCAAACACGACCTGAGGCTTGACTCCCTTTGGCAACTCCAGAGGTTCCCCGAGAACAACGGGCCAAGTCTAGAGGAGTACCAAGTTCAGCAGAGCAACTCGAGGACTGCTCCGTGTACCCCAAATTGCCTCGAGATGAGAGCTGATTCCCTGGCTTAGACTCAAGACGTAGGCCACCTTTCCACAAGCCCCTCAAGAGGAGGCTTCTCTCAGCAATAGGTATGAGGGAGGGACCCTGAGATTGCTGCCTCAATGGGCATATACACCGAGAAGCCCTGACTCGAAAGGAGGCCGGGTTTCCTTGCAGTGGCTTGAATACAGTCTAGTCTTTCATCTCACAAGGTGAAGGGATGTCTGCACCACCTGTGGAGTCCCTAGAGAAAGCCCTAGGTCCCCGACTCCTTTCGACGGAATGCCTCACATGCCTCTGACACCTCGAGAGGCACGCAGAGCTCACTGCTTCAAAATTTGACGGAGCCTGACTCCTCTTGAACATTGACAGGAATCCCAGTATCCCTGTGGCTACTGGAAAGGGACCCTGGGTCTCCCGACTCACCTCGAGAAGCGTCCCTTTTGCCCTGCCAAGCCTCGAAGAGACTCCTGAGGTGTCCCTCGTAACTCGACAGGAGTCCTGACTTCGTTGAACAAACACGAGGGTTGAAGGGCCATCCCCGCCGTAAGTCGAGAATGTACCCCAGGTCCCCGCCGCAACTCGAGAAAAACCATGAGACTTCCCCCTCCAAGCGAGATGAGGCCCGATTCCCCTGCACTGCATGCAGAGCAATTCCGTGAGCCCCCTGAAACATGTCAGGAGCCTCGACTTGCTTGATGGATGTCGAGACAGTCCGCAAAAACACTGTCACAAGTAGAGAGGGACCCTGAGGTCACACCAGCATCGCGAAGGAGCTCCATGGGCCCCAAATCAACTCGAGATGAGGCCCGCTTCCCCTGCATTGACTCCAGAGCCATCCCCCGTTCCCCATCAAACACGACCTGAGGCTTGACTCCCTTTAGGCAACTCCAGAGGTTCCCGAGAACAACGGGCCAAGTCTAGAGGAGTACCAAGTTCAGCAGAGCAACTCGAGGACTGCTCCGTGTACCCCAAATTGCCTCGAGATGAGAGCTGATTCCCTGGCTTAGACTCAAGACGTAGGCCACCTTTCCACAAGCCCCTCAAGAGGAGGCTTCTCTCAGCAATAGGTATGAGGGAGGGACCCTGAGATTGCTGCCTCAATGGGCATATACACCGAGAAGCCCTGACTCGAAAGGAGGCCGGGTTTCCTTGCAGTGGCTTGAATACAGTCTAGTCTTTCATCTCACAAGGTGAAGGGATGTCTGCACCACCTGTGGAGTCCCTAGAGAAAGCCCTAGGTCCCCGACTCCTTTCGACGGAATGCCTCACATGCCTCTGACACCTCGAGAGGCACGCAGAGCTCACTGCTTCAAAATTTGACGGAGCCTGACTCCTCTTGAACATTGACAGGAATCCCAGTATCCCTGTGGCTACTGGAAAGGGACCCTGGGTCTCCCGACTCACCTCGAGAAGCGTCCCTTTTGCCCTGCCAAGCCTCGAAGAGACTCCTGAGGTGTCCCTCGTAACTCGACAGGAGTCCTGACTTCGTTGAACAAACACGAGGGTTGAAGGGCCATCCCCGCCGTAAGTCGAGAATGTACCCCAGGTCCCCGCCGCAACTCGAGAAAAACCATGAGACTTCCCCCTCCAAGCGAGATGAGGCCCGATTCCCCTGCACTGCATGCAGAGCAATTCCGTGAGCCCCCTGAAACATGTCAGGAGCCTCGACTTGCTTGATGGATGTCGAGACAGTCCGCAAAAACACTGTCACAAGTAGAGAGGGACCCTGAGGTCACACCAGCATCGCGAAGGAGCTCCATGGGCCCCAAATCAACTCGAGATGAGGCCCGCTTCCCCTGCATTGACTCCAGAGCCATCCCCCGTTCCAAGTCTAGAGGAGTACCAAGTTCAGCAGAGCAACTCGAGGACTGCTCCGTGTACCCCAAATTGCCTCGAGATGAGAGCTGATTCCCTGGCTTAGACTCAAGACGTAGGCCACCTTTCCACAAGCCCCTCAAGAGGAGGCTTCTCTCAGCAATAGGTATGAGGGAGGGACCCTGAGATTGCTGCCTCAATGGGCATATACACCGAGAAGCCCTGACTCGAAAGGAGGCCGGGTTTCCTTGCAGTGGCTTGAATACAGTCTAGTCTTTCATCTCACAAGGTGAAGGGATGTCTGCACCACCTGTGGAGTCCCTAGAGAAAGCCCTAGGTCCCCGACTCCTTTCGACGGAATGCCTCACATGCCTCTGACACCTCGAGAGGCACGCAGAGCTCACTGCTTCAAAATTTGACGGAGCCTGACTCCTCTTGAACATTGACAGGAATCCCAGTATCCCTGTGGCTACTGGAAAGGGACCCTGGGTCTCCCGACTCACCTCGAGAAGCGTCCTTTTGCCCTGCCAAGCCTCGAAGAGACTCCTGAGGTGTCCCTCGTAACTCGACAGGAGTCCTGACTTCGTTGAACAAACACGAGGGTTGAAGGGCCATCCCCGCCGTAAGTCGAGAATGTACCCCAGGTCCCCGCCGCAACTCGAGAAAAACCATGAGACTTCCCCCTCCAAGCGAGATGAGGCCCGATTCCCCTGCACTGCATGCAGAGCAATTCCGTGAGCCCCCTGAAACATGTCAGGAGCCTCGACTTGCTTGATGGATGTCGAGACAGTCCGCAAAAACACTGTCACAAGTAGAGAGGGACCCTGAGGTCACACCAGCATCGCGAAGGAGCTCCATGGGCCCCAAATCAACTCGAGATGAGGCCCGCTTTCAGCAGAGCAACTCGAGGACTGCTCCGTGTACCCCAAATTGCCTCGAGATGAGAGCTGATTCCCTGGCTTAGACTCAAGACGTAGGCCACCTTTCCACAAGCCCCTCAAGAGGAGGCTTCTCTCAGCAATAGGTATGAGGGAGGGACCCTGAGATTGCTGCCTCAATGGGCATATACACCGAGAAGCCCTGACTCGAAAGGAGGCCGGCTTTCCTTGCAGTGGCTTGAATACAGTCTAGTCTTTCATCTCACAAGTGAAGGGGATGTCTGCACCACCTGTGGAGTCCTAGAGAAAGCCCTAGGTCCCGACTCCTTTCGACGGAATGCCTCACATGCCTCTGACACCTCGAGAGGCACGCAGAGCTCACTGCTTCAAAATTTGACGGAGCCTGACTCCTCTTGAACATTGACAGGAATCCCAGTATCCCTGTGGCTACTGGAAAGGGACCTGGGTCTCCCGACTCACCTCGAGAAGCGTCCCTTTTGCCCTGCCAAGCCTCGAAGAGACTCCTGAGGTGTCCCTCGTAACTCGACAGGAGTCCTGACTTCGTTGAACAAACACGAGGGTTGAAGGGCCATCCCCGCCGTAAGTCGAGAATGTACCCAGGTCCCCGCCGCAACTCGAGAAAAACCATGAGACTTCCCCCTCCAAGCGAGATGAGGCCCGATTCCCCTGCACTGCATGCAGAGCAATTCCGTGAGCCCCCTGAAACATGTCAGGAGCCTCGACTTGCTTGATGGATGTCGAGACAGTCCGCAAAAACACTGTCACAAGTAGAGAGTCGCAGGAATGCCCCGTAGTACACCAATTTGCCTCGTGATGAGAGCTGATTCCCTGGCTTAGTGACTAAGACGCATGGCCACCTTTCCACCAAGCCCCTGAGGAGGAGGCTTCTCTCAGCAATAGGTATGAGCGGGAGGGACCCTGAGATTGCTGCCTACAATGGGCATATACACCGAGAAGCCTGACTCGGAATGGAGGCCGGCTTTCCTTGCAGTGGCTTGAATACAGTCTAGTCTTTATCTTCACAAGCTGAAGGGATGGACTGCACCACCTGTGGAAATGTCCCTAGAGAAGGCCCTTGCTTGTCCCAGGACTCCTTTCGACGGAATGCCTCACATGCCTCTGGACCACCTAGAGAGGCCACGCCAGTGCTCACTGCTTCAAAAATTTGGAACGGAGCCTGGACTCCTCTTGAACATTGTCAAGAATCCCAGTAATCACTAGTGGCTACTGGAAAGGGACCCTGGGTCTCCCGACGCACCTCGAGAGAAGCGTTCCTTTTGCCCTGCCATGCTCGAAGAAGAGACCTCCTGAGGTGTGCCCTCGTACCTCGACTGGTGTCCTGAATTCGTTGAACAAACACGAGGGTTGAAGGGCCATCCCCGCCGTTAGTCGAGAAATGTACTCCCAGGTCCCCGCCGCGACTCGAAAAAAAACAATAGAGAGCTTCCCCTCCAAGCGAGAGATGAGGGCTCTATTCCCCTGCACTGCATGCTGAGGCAATTCCGTGAGCCCCCCTGAAAACTTCGTCAGGTGCCTCGGTACTTGCTTGTTGTGATGTCGAGACAGTCCGCCAAAAAACACTGTCACAAGTAGAGAGGGACCCTGAGGTCACCACCAGCATACGCGAAGTGTGGCTCATGGGCCCCCAAATCATCTCGAGATGAGGCCCGCTTCCCCCTGGCATTGACTCCAGAAGCCATCCCCCGTTCCCCATCAAACACGACCCAGAGGCTTTGACTCCCTTTAGACAACTCCAGGAATGTTTCCCCCGAGAAACAAGGGCACCAAGTCTAGAGGGGTACCAAGGTTCAGCAGAGCCATCTCGAGGGAACTGCTCCGTGTACCCAAAATTGCCTCGAGATGAGGACCTGATTCCTCAGGCTTTAGACTCAAGACGTAGGGCCACCTTTCCACCCAAGCCCCTCAGGAGGGAGGGCTTCTCTCAGCAATAAGGTATGAGGGAGGGGACCCTGAGATTGCTGATCAATGGGAATATACACACCGAGAAAGCCCTGACTCGAAAGGAGGCCGGCTTTCCTTGCAGTGGCTTGAATAACAGTCTAGTCTTTCATCTCACAACGAGAAGGGATGTCTGCACCACCTGTGGAGTCCCTAGAGAAATGACCCTAGTTCCCCGACTCATTGCGACGCCCCCGAATGCCCTCACATGCCTTTTGACACCTTCGATGAGGCGCGCCGAAGCTCACGGACTTCAAAATTTGACGGATCATTGACTCCCTCTTGAACATTGACTGGAATACCAGTCTCCCTGTGGCGTAATCTGGAAAAGGGACCCTGGGTCTTCCCCGACTCCAACCTAGAGAAGCGTTTTCTTTTGCCCTGCCAAGCCCTCCGTAAGAGACTCTTGAGGATGCCCCTCGTATACTCGACAGGAGTCCTGACTTCGTTGAACCAACACGACGGTTGAAAGGGCCATACCGCCGTAAGTCGAGAATGTAACCCAGGTCCAGCCGCAACTCGAGGAGAGGGGGAAAAACATGAGACTTCCCCCTCCATGGCGAGATGAGGCCCCCGATTCCCTGCAACTGCAATGCAGAGCAATTCCGTGAGCCCCCTGAAACCATGTCAGGAGCATCGACTTGCTTGATGGGTGTCGGAGACAAGTCCGCCAAAAAACACTTTGTCACAAGTTGAGAGGGACCTGCTGAAGTCACACCAGCATCGCGAAGGAGCTCCATGGCCCCCAAACTCAACTCTGAGAGGAGAGCACGCTTACCCTGCATTGGGATCCCAGAGCCATACCCCGTTCCCCATCAAAACACAACTGTAGGCCTTTGACTCCCTTTAGGCAACTCCAGTGGTTCCCGGAGGAAACAATGGGCCAAGGTCTTGATGGAGTACCAAGTTCAGCAGTAGAGCATCTCGAGAACTGCTCCGTGTACCCCAACTTGCCTCGAGATGAGAGCTGACTCCATGGCTTAGACTCAAGACGTAGGCCACCTTTCCACAAGCCCCTCAGGGAGGAAGGCTTTCTCTCAAGCAATAGGTATGACGGTGAAGGGACATTGAGATTGCTGCCTCAATGGGGCTTATACACCGTGAAACTGCATTGACTCGAAAGGAGGCCGGCTCTTCCTTGCTCACGTGGCTTCTTCTTGAATATAGTCTAGTCTTTTCATTCTCACAAGCTGAAGGGATGTCCTGCACCACACTGTTGGAGTCCCTAGAGGAAAGGCCCTCGGCTCCCCGGGACTCCTTTCGACGGGAGTGCCTCCCATGCCTGTGGACACCTCGAGCGGCACGCAGAGCTCACAGCTTCAGAATTTGACGGAGCCTGGGACTCCTCTTGAACAGTGACAGAAATCCAAGTATCCCTGTGGCTTACTGGAAAGGGACCCTGAGTCTTCCCCCCCCCCCCTTTTCTCCCCGTCTCCTTTTCCCCTTCCCCCTCCCTTTCCCCTCCCCCCCCCCTCCCCCGACTCACCTCGAGAAGCGTTCCTTTTGCCCTGCCAAGGCTCGAAAAAGAAGAGTCCTGAGGGTGGACCCTCGTAAACTCGACAAGGAGTCCTGGACTTCGTTGAACCAACAACGGATGGTTGAAGGGCCATTCCCCGCCATAAGTCGAAGAGAATGTACCCAGGTCCCCGCCGCAACTCGGAAGGAAAAACAATGAGAACTTCCCCCTCCAAAGCGAGATGATGGGCTCGATTCACCCTGCAATGAATTGCCAGAGCAATTCAAGTGAGCCCCTGAAACATTGTCAAGAGCCTCGACTTGCTCGATGGGTGTCGGTGACTCAGTCCGTCACAAAAACACTGTCACAAGATAGAGGAGGGAACCCTGAGGGTTCACTACCAGCATCACGCAAGGAGCTCCATGGGCCCCAAATCAACTCGAGATGAGGCCCGCTTCCCCTGCACATCCTGACTCCATGAGCCATCCCCCGTTCCCAATCAAACATACTGAGGCTTGATCCCTTTAGGCAACTCAGAGGGTTCCCCGAGAACAAGGGGCCAAGTCTAGAGGAGTACCAAGTCAGCAGAGCAACTCGAGGACTGCTCCGTGTAACCCCCAAATTGCCTCGAGATTGAGAGCTGATTCCCTGGCTTAGACTCAAGACGTAGGCCACCTTTCCACAAGCCCCTCAAGAGGAGGCTTCTCTCGCAATAGGTATGAGGGAGGGACCCTGAGATTGCTGCCTCAATGGGCATATACACCGAGAAGCCCTGACTCGAAAGGAGGCCGGGTTTCCTTGCAGTGGCTTGAATACAGTCTAGTCTTTCATCTCACAAGGTGAAGGGATGTCTGCACCACCTGTGGAGTCCCTAGAGAAAGCCCTAGGTCCCCGACTCCTTTCGACGGAATGCCTCACATGCCTCTGACACCTCGAGAGGCACGCAGAGCTCACTGCTTCAAAATTTGACGGAGCCTGACTCCTCTTGAACATTGACAGGAATCCCAGTATCCCTGTGGCTACTGGAAAGGGACCCTGGGTCTCCCGACTCACCTCGAGAAGCGTCCCTTTTGCCCTGCCAAGCCTCGAAGAGACTCCTGAGGTGTCCCTCGTAACTCGACAGGAGTCCTGACTTCGTTGAACAAACACGAGGGTTGAAGGGCCATCCCCGCCGTAAGTCGAGAATGTACCCCAGGTCCCCGCCGCAACTCGAGAAAAACCATGAGACTTCCCCCTCCAAGCGAGATGAGGCCCGATTCCCCTGCACTGCATGCAGAGCAATTCCGTGAGCCCCCTGAAACATGTCAGGAGCCTCGACTTGCTTGATGGATGTCGAGACAGTCCGCAAAAACACTGTCACAAGTAGAGAGGGACCCTGAGGTCACACCAGCATCGCGAAGGAGCTCCATGGGCCCCAAATCAACTCGAGATGAGGCCCGCTTCCCCTGCATTGACTCCAGAGCCATCCCCCGTTCCCCATCAAACACGACCTGAGGCTTGACTCCCTTTAGGCAACTCCAGAGGTTCCCCGAGAACAACGGGCCAAGTCTAGAGGAGTACCAAGTTCAGCAGAGCAACTCGAGGACTGCTCCGTGTACCCCAAATTGCCTCGAGATGAGAGCTGATTCCCTGGCTTAGACTCAAGACGTAGGCCACCTTTCCACAAGCCCCTCAAGAGGAGGCTTCTCTCAGCAATAGGTATGAGGGGGGACCCTGAGATTGCTGCCTCAATGGGCATATACACCGAGAAGCCCTGACTCGAAAGGAGGCCGGGTTTCCTTGCAGTGGCTTGAATACAGTCTAGTCTTTCATCTCACAAGGTGAAGGGATGTCTGCACCACCTGTGGAGTCCCTAGAGAAAGCCCTAGGTCCCCGACTCCTTTCGACGGAATGCCTCACATGCCTCTGACACCTCGAGAGGCACGCAGAGCTCACTGCTTCAAAATTTGACGGAGCCTGACTCCTCTTGAACATTGACAGGAATCCCAGTATCCCTGTGGCTACTGGAAAGGGACCCTGGGTCTCCCGACTCACCTCGAGAAGCGTTCCTTTTGCCCTGCCAAGCCTCGAAGAGACTCCTGAGGTGTCCCTCGTAACTCGACAGGAGTCCTGACTTCGTTGAACAAACACGAGGGTTGAAGGGCCATCCCCGCCGTGTTTTCTAGTCGAGCGGGATATGTACCCAAGCGGTCCCCGCCGCCATACTCGAAGAAGGGGAAAGAAAAAGGGAGGAAAAAGATAGAAAAAACCTTGAGGGGCACCTTCCACCTCCAAGCGAGATTGTTGGACGGCCCCCGCACGACAGTTTCACACTACCTGTTGCACTGCATTGCCTAGAGCAATGCTATTACGTTTGAGCCACTCTGCGAAAAACATGTCATGCAAGGAGCGAGGAGACACTGCCCACTCGACTTTTTGCTTTGATGGATTTGTTCGTGAGTGACTGTTCCCGCCAAAATCAAAAACTCTTGTCACCTGGGTAGATGAGGGACCCATTGTGCGTCACACCTGCAATCGCAGAAGGAGATCCTCAATAGGATGAGCTCCACATGAGGCCCCACAAATCAAATCGTGACTGAGGCCCGCTTCCCCTGCATTGACTCCTGCAAGCCATCCACCGTTACCTATCAAAAACGACTGCACCTAAGAGGCTTGACTCCCTATTATGGCAACTCCATGAGGTTCACCCCCGAAGACACTACGGGACCACAAGTCCTCTGAGGATGAGTAACTAGTTCCAGCAGAAAGCAACTCGAAGGGAACCGCTCCCGATTTTGTAACCCAAATATTGCATTCGAGATTGAGATGCGGCTTACCTGGCTTACTTAGGACACTCAAGGAGTGTTAGGGCCACCTTTTCCTACATGGCCCCTCCCCAAAGTGGACGGCTTTCTCCTCAGCTAATAGGTAATGTGGGAGGAGGGGACACCTGAGATTGCTTTGGCACTTCAATGGGACATTTTACACCACGAAAAGCCCTCCTCCTCTCTCTGGACTCCGATAAGATAATCGAGGGACGCTGGCTTCTTTCGGTGGCAAGTTGGCAGTTTTCGCTGGTAATACTGTCTTAAAGTAGCTTCCATATCTCCACTATGGCTGTGAAGCTGGATGGTGGCACCTGAACACTTGACACCGCCTCTTGCACCACTGTCGGACGTCCCTTCCTCCTTTTAAGAGGACCGAATAGAACTAAGCCCCGACCGTAATCCCTACTTTCGACGGAAAATGCACCTCAACTTTGCCATCTGACCACATCACCTCGGTGACGGCTACCGCCACGTGGTAGTCCCGATCCCACTGCCTTTCCCAAATTATGGAACGCGAAAGACCCAGCCTCCTCTTTGCAAATTTAGGACTGACAGGAATCACACTGTTATCACTTGTGGCTTCTGGGAAAGACGGTGCCCCTGTGCGTCTCACCGACTTCACCTCGAGAAAGCGGAAAGAAAGCGGTTCCTTTTGCCTGGCCAAGCCCTCGATGAACAACGAAGACAGAGATTCTGAGTGAGGTCGTTGCCTGGCCCTCCTCGTCAACTAGACCAGGACATAACAGTCCTGCCTGACTTCGATTGTACCACCAACAACGAAAAGGGGGTTTGTGACAGGGCAACATTGACCGCACCGTTTTTTTGGTTTGTCTTGGTAATTAAGTCAGGAGTATATAGTATGTACCCAGGGAGGTCCCCCCCGCACCCGCCAAAACGCTCGCACTCGGGGAGCAAAAAATGAAAAGTAAGGGGAAATACCATGAGACCTTTCCCCACCTACCACAAGCCGCGGGAGCTGATGGGGTTGAGGCCCCACGCACGACATTCTTCCCTGCACGTGCCAACTTGCCATGCAGCAATTCCGTGAAGCCCCCATTCCTGATGAACATTGTGTTGGGACAAGTCCCTACGTCTTGCTTGATGGATGTCCGTGATACATGTACAGCCACTAAATACAAGCCTATGTCACAGGTGGCGAGCAGAGAGGGTCACGCCTTGACGGTCACACACAGACTATCCGACGGGGAAGATGGAAAGGAGCTCAACTCTGGGGCCCCAAATCTAACTCGACAAAGATACGATGTGGCCCGACTTCCACCTGAATGGACTCCAGAGCCATTCCAAACAGTTCCAACATCAAAAACGTACCGGAGGCTTGACTCCATTTTAGCAATGGCAAGTAGGTTTCCACGATACAACCGAGAGAACAACGGGTCGCAAGTGCTTGGTGGGCAGTTACACCAAGTTTCAGGCCCAAAGTAGCAATCGTAAGGGAGACTCCGCTGCGCAGGTGTAGTATACACCACCATTTTAGCCATCAGTGCATGAACGAGCAGACTCCTGGCTGGACTTATGTACGTCCAAGTCCACCGTAGGCACCACCCACCTTTTCCTCTTGCACCCTCTATAGTGGAAGAGGGCGGCTTTGCTCATCAGACATTAGGTCTCATGTGGTACACAGAAAGGGACACTGCTGATTGCTCTTGCACCTCTCTCTAATGGGCATAAACATCCCGTGAATGTTGCCCATGACTCCCCGAAAGGAGGGGCACGGCCTTTCCTTGCAGTGGCAACGTATGTTTACAGTATAGTCTTGTCCTTCTCACACAGGTTTGAAACAGGGATTGTCTTGCACCTCTGTGGAGTACCTCCTAGAGATAGCCCCTAGGCCCCGAACTCATCTTCGATTGCTGGTATGACCCTCTACATGCCTCTACACCTCGAGAGGCACGCAAGATAGCTCTCTGCCCTTCAAAATTTCGTCCGGAGCCTCTGACTCTCCTCTGAACATGTCAGGAATCCAGTTCCTGTGGTACTGGACGAAAGGAACAAGAGGGGAAAAGGACCTGGCGTCTCCCGACTCACCTCGAGAAGCGTCCCTTTTGCCCTGCCAAGCCTCGAAGAGACTCCTGAGGTGTCCCTCGTAACTCGACAGGAGTCCTGACTTCGTTGAACAAACACGAGGGTTGAAGGGCCATCCCCGCCGTAAGTCGAGAATGTACCCCAGGTCCCCGCCGCAACTCGAGAAAAAACCATGAGACTTCCCCCTCCAAGCGAGATGAGGCCCGATTCCCCTGCACTGCATGCAGAGCAATTCCGTGAGCCCCCTGAAACATGTCAGGAGCCTCGACTTGCTTGATGGATGTCGAGACAGTCCGCAAAAACACTGTCACAAGTAGAGAGGGACCCTGAGGTCACACCAGCATCGCGAAGGAGCTCCATGGGCCCCAAATCAACTCGAGATGAGGCCCGCTTCCCCTGCATTGACTCCAGAGCCATCCCCCGTCCCCATCAAACACGACCTGAGGCTTGACTCCCTTTAGGCAACTCCAGAGGTTCCCCGAGAACAACGGGCCAAGTCTAGAGGAGTACCAAGTTCAGCAGAGCAACTCGAGGACTGCTCCGTGTACCCCAAATTGCCTCGAGATGAGAGCTGATTCCCTGGCTTAGACTCAAGACGTAGGCCACCTTTCCACAAGCCCCTCAAGAGGAGGCTTCTCTCAGCAATAGGTATGAGGGAGGGACCCTGAGATTGCTGCCTCAATGGGCATATACACCGAGAAGCCCTGACTCGAAAGGAGGCCGGCTTTCCTTGCAGTGGCTTGAATACAGTCTAGTCTTTCATCTCACAAGGTGAAGGGATGTCTGCACCACCTGTGGAGTCCCTAGAGAAAGCCCTAGGTCCCCGACTCCTTTCGACGGAATGCCTCACATGCCTCTGACACCTCGAGAGGCACGCAGAGCTCACTGCTTCAAAATTTGACGGAGCCTGACTCCTCTTGAACATTGACAGGAATCCCAGTATCCCTGTGGCTACTGGAAAGGGACCCTGGGTCTCCCGACTCACCTCGAGAAGCGTTCCTTTTGCCCTGCCAAGCCTCGAAGAGACTCCTGAGGTGTCCCTCGTAACTCGACAGGAGTCCTGACTTCGTTGAACAAACACGAGGGTTGAAGGGCCATCCCCGCCGTAAGTCGAGAATGTACCCCAGGTCCCCGCCGCAACTCGAGAAAAACCATGAGACTTCCCCCTCCAAGCGAGATGAGGCCCGATTCCCCTGCACTGCATGCAGAGCAATTCCGTGAGCCCCCTGAAACATGTCAGGAGCCTCGACTTGCTTGATGGATGTCGAGACAGTCCGCAAAAACACTGTCACAAGTAGAGAGGGACCCTGAGGTCACACCAGCATCGCGAAGGAGCTCCATGGGCCCCAAATCAACTCGAGATGAGGCCCGCTTCCCCTGCATTGACTCCAGATCCTTACCCCGTTCCCCATCAAACACGACCTGAGGCTTGACTCCCTTTAGGCAACTCCAGAGGTTCCCCCGAGAACAACGGGCCAAGTCTAGAGGAGTACCAAGTTCAGCAGAGCAACTCGAGGACTGCTCCGTGTACCCCAAATTGCCTCGAGATGAGAGCTGATTCCCTGGCTTAGACTCAAGACGTAGGCCACCTTTCCACAAGCCCCTCAAGAGGAGGCTTCTCTCAGCAATAGGTATGAGGGAGGGACCCTGGATTTGCTGACTCAATGGGCATATACACCCGAGAAGCCCTGAATCGATAAAGGAGGCCGGCTTTCCTTGCAGTGGCTGAATACAGTCTAGTCTTTCAATCTCACAAGCTGAAGGGATGTCTTCACACCTGTGGTAGTCCCTAGTGAAAGCCTAGGTCCGACCTCCTTTAGGAGCGGAATGCCTCACATGCCTCTGACACCTCGAGAGGCCACGCAGAGCTCACTGCTCTCAAAAATTTGACGGAGCCCTGAACTCCCCCTCTTCGAACATTGACAGTGAATGAGCGCAGTATCACTGTGGCTAGCTGGAAAGGGACCCTGGGTCTCCCCTCGACTCACCTCGAGAATGCAGTTCCTTTTGCCCTGCCAAGCCTCGAAGAAGACTCCTGAGGTGTCTAACCCTCGCTAACTCGACTCAGGAGTCCTGACTTCGTTGAACCAACACGTGAGGGTTCGAAGGGCCATCCTCCCCCGCCACCAATGTAAGTCGAGAATGTACCCCAGGTCCCCGCCGACGAAATCTCGAGAAAAACCATGAGACCTTCCCCCTCCCAAGCGAGATGAGGCCCGATTTCCCCTGCACTGCATGCAGAGCAATTCCGTGAGCCCCTGAAACCATGTCAGGAGCCTCGACTTGCTTGAATAGGATGTCGAGACAGTCCGCAAAAAATACTGTCACAAGTAAGAGCTTGGACACTGAGATCACACCAGCATCACCGAAGGAGAGCTCCATGGGAATGCCAAATCAACTCGAGATGAGGCCCGCTTCCCCTGCATTGACTCCCCAGGAGCGCTATCCCCGTTCCCATCAAACACTGACCTGAGGCTTGACATCCACCCTTTAGGCAACTCGCCATGAGGTTTTCCCCGAGAACAACGGGGCCAAGTCTAGAGGAGTACCAAGTTCAGCAGAGCAACTCGAGAGGACTGCTCCGTGTACCCCCCAAATTGCCTCGAGATGGAGAGCTGATTCCCTGGCTTAGACTCAAGACCTAGGCCACCTTTCCACAAGCCGCCTCAAAGAGGAGGCTTCTGCTTCAGCAATAGGTATGAGGGAGGGACCCTGAGATTTTGCTGCCGTCAATGGGCATATACACCGGAGAAGCCCCTGACTCGAAAGGAGGGCCGGCTTTTCCTTGCAGTGGCTGTTGAATACAGTCTAGTCTTTTCATCTCACAAGTTGAAGGGATGTCTGCACCACCTGTGGAGTCCCTAGAGAAAAGCCCTAGGTCCCTCGACACTCCTTTCGACGGAATGCCTCACATGCATCTGACACCTCTGAGAGGCAAACGCAGGAGCTCACTGCTTCAAAATTTGACGGAGCCTGACATCTTCTCTTGAACATTGACCAGGAATCCCAGTATCCCTGTGGCTACTGGAAAGGGACCCTGGGTCTCCCGACTCAAACCTCGAGAAGCGTTTCCTTTTGCCTGCCAAGCCTCGAAGAGACTCCTGAGTGTGTCCCTCGTAACTCGACATAGGAGTCCTGACTTCGTGGAACCAACACGAGGGTTTGAAGGGCCATCCCCGCCGTAAGTCGAGAATGTACCCCAGGTCCCCGCCGCAACTCGAGAAAAACCATGAGACTTCCCCCTCCAATGCGAGATGGAGGAGGCCCGTCGATTCCACCCAGAGCACTGCATGCAGAGAGCAATTCCGTGAGCCCCCTGAAACATGTCAGGAGCCTCGACTTGCTTGATGGATGTTCGAGACAGTCCGCAAAAAACACTGTCACAAGTAGAGCAGGGACCCTGAGGTCACACCAGCATCGCGAAGGAGCTCCCATGGGCCCCAAATCAAACTCGAGATGAGGCCCGCTTCCCCTGCATTGACTCCAGAGAGCCATATCCCCCCCACGTTTTCCCCATCAAAATAACACGAACCTGTGAGGCTTGACTCCCTTTAAGGCAAAAAACTCCAGATAGGTTCCCCAAGAGAACAAAACGGGCCAAGTCTAGAGTGAGTACCAAGTTTCAGCAGAGCAACTCGAGGGACTGCTCCGTGTACCCCAAATTGCCTCGAGATGAGAGCTGATTCCCTGGCTTTAGACTTCAAGACGTAGGCCACCTTTTCCACAAGCCCCTCAAGAGGAGGCTTCTTCTCCAGCAATAGGTATGAGGGAGGGACCCTGAGATTGCTTTGCCTCAATGGGGCCCAACGGCATATACACCGAGAAGCCCTGACTCGAAAGGAGGCCGGCTTTCCTTTGCAGTGGCTTGAGATATACAGTCTAGTCTTTCATCTCACAAGCTGAAGGGATGTCTGCACCACCTGTGGGAGGTCCCTAGAGAAAGCCCTAGGTCCCCGACTCCTTTCGACGGGAATGCCTCACATTTTGCCCTCTGACACCTCGAGAGGCACGCAGAGCTCACTGCTTCAAAATTTGGACGGAGCCTGACTCCTCTTGAACATTGACAGGAATCCCAGTATCCCTGTGGCTACTGGAAAGGGGGGGACCCCTGGGTCTCCCGACTCACCTCGAGAAGCGTTCCTTTTGCCCTGCCAAGCACGAAGAGACTCCTGAGGTGTCCCTCGTAACTCGACAGGAGTCCTGACTTCGTTGAACCAACACGAGGGTTGAAGGGCCATCCCCAAACGCCGTAAGTCGAGAATGTACCCCCAGGTCCCCGCCGCAAACTCGAGAAAAAAACCATGAGGGGGGCGGGACTTCCCCCTCACAAGCGAGTTGATGAGGCCCGATTCCCCTGCACTGCATGCAGAGCAATTCCGTGAGCCCCCTGAAACATGTCAGGAGCCTCGACTTGCTTGATGGATGTCGAGACAGTCCGCAAAAACACACTGTCACAAAATGTAGAGAGGGACCCTGAGGTCACACCAGCATCGCGAAGGGAGCTCCATGGGCCCCAAATCAACTCGAGATGAGGGCCCGCTTCCCCTGCATTGACTCCAGAGGGAGCCCATCCCCCCGTTCCCCATCAAAACACGACCTGAGGGTCTTGACTCCCTTTAGGCAAAACTCCAGAGGTTCCCCGAGAACAACGGGCCAAGTCTAGAGGAGTACCAAGTTTCAGCAGAGCAACTCGAGGACCTGCTCCGTGTACCCCAAATTGCCTCGAGATGAGAGCTGATTCCCTGGCTTAGACTCAAGACGGTAGGCCAACCTTTCCACAAGCCCCTCAAGAGGGAGGCTTCTCTCAGCAATAGGTATGAGGGAGGGACCCTGAGATTGCTGCCTCAATGGGCATATTACCACCGAGAAGCCCTGACTCGAAAGGAGAGGCCGGCTTTCCTTGCAGTGGCTTGAATACAGTCTAGTCTTTCATCTCACAAGCTGAAGGGATGTCTGCACCACCTGTGGAGTCCCTAGAGAAAGCCCTAGGTCCCCGACTCCTTTCGACGGAATGCCTCACATGCCTCTGACACCTCGAGAGGCACGCAGAGCTCACTGCTTCAAAATTTGACGGAGCCTGACTCCTCTTGAACATTGACAGGAATCCCAGTAATCCCTGTGGCTACTGGAAAGGGACCCTGGGGTCTCCCGACTCACCCTCGAGAAGCGTTCCTTTTGCCCTGCCAAGCCTCGAAGAGTGGACTCCTGAGGTGTCCCTCGTAACTCGACAGGAGTCCTGACTTCGTTGAAACCAAACACGAGGGTTGAAGGGCCATCCCCGCCGTAAGTCGAGAATGTACCCCAGGTCCCCGCCGCAACTCGAGAAAAACCATGAGACTTCCCCCTCCAAGCGAGATGAGGCCCGATTCCCCTGC
>JAJLRB010005417.1:0-59900 GCA_020976825.1 Odocoileus hemionus | reverse complement strand
AATCAGCTCTCATCTCGAGAAAATTTGGGGTACACTGAGCATTCCTCGATTTTCTGTGCTGAACTTGGTGTTTCCTCTAGTCATGGGACGGTGTTCTCGGGGAATCTCTGAAGTTGTCAAAGAAAGTCAAGCCACTGGTCGTGTTTTATGGGGAAATGTGGATGGCTCTGAAGTCAATGCATTGGAGTCGGGCCTCATCTCGAATTTGATTTGCGGTACAAGGTGATACTTCTCGTTGCTGGTGTGACCACAGGGTCCCTCTAGACCTGTGACTGTGTTCTTGGGGACTGTCTCGAAATCCATCATGCAAGTCGAGGAGCTCCTTACAAGTTTCATGGGGATCACGGAATAGCTCTGCATGCAATACAGTGGAATCGGGCCTCATCTCACTTCGAGGGGGAAGTCTCATGGTTTTTCTCTATTTGCGGTGGGGATCTCAGCATATTCTCCAGTTAGGCAGGGGATGGCCCTTCAGAACTCTTGTTTGTTCAGCGATGTCAGACCTCCTATCTATTTACCAGGGACACCTCAGGAATCTCTTCGAGGCTTGGCAGGGAAAAACGGACCCTTCTCGATGTGAGGCTGAAGACCCAGGTTCCCTTTCCAGGAGCCACAGGGATATTGGGATTCCTAGTAATGTTCAAGAGGAGTCAGGCATCGTCAACTTTTGATGCAGTGAGCTCCGCGTGCCTCTCGAGGTGTCAAAGGGATGTGAGGCATTCCGTCGAAATCAGGAAGGGACCTATGGCTTTCTCTAGGGTCTCTACAGGGGATTCAGATATCCCTTCATCTTGTGAGATGAAAGACGAGCCTGTATTCAAGCCACTGCAAGGAAATCCGGCCTGCTTTCGAGTCAGGGCTTCTCGGTGTATATTCCATTTGAGGCAGCACACTCAAGGTCGCTGCTGCATATCAACTGCTGAGAGAAGACTCCTCTTGAGTTGCTTGTGGAAAGTTGGCATTCGTCTTAAGTCTACGCCAGGGAATCATCTCTCATCTCGAGACAATTATGGGTACAATAAGCATTCTCAAGTTGCTGTGCTGAACTTGATATTCCTCTAGACATGGGATGGTCTTCTCGGGTAATCTCTGGAGTTGTCTAAAGGGAGTAAAGCAATTGGTCGTCTTTGATGGAAAATGGGGGATGGCTATGGAGTGAATGCATGGGAATCGAGCCTCATCTTGATTTGATATGGCGTACATGGAGCTCCTCGCCTTCCTGGTGTCACCTGAGGGTCCCGCTTTATTTGTGACACTATTCCTGGGGCCTGTCTCGAGATTCATCAAGCAAGTCGAAGCTCATTACATGTTTGATGGGGATTACGGAGTTGCTCTGCATGCAATGCAGGGGAATCGAGCCTCATCTCGCTTCAAGGGGGAAGTCTCATGGTTTTGCTCGAGCTGCGACGGGGACCTGGCATATATTCTCGAGTTAGGGCCGGAATGGTCCTTCAAAACTCGTGTTTGTTCAGCAACGCCAGGACTCCTGTCTAGTTATGAGGGACACCTCCGGAATCTCCTCGAGTCTTGGCAGCGCAAATGGGCTGCAACTCGAGGTGAGGCTGGAGACCCAGGTTCCCTTTCCTGAAGCCACAGGGATATTGGGATTCCTATCAGTGTTCAAGAGGAATCAGGCATCGTTACCATTTGAAGCGTTGAACTCCCAGTGCCTCTCGAGGTGTCAAAGGATATGGGGCATTCCGTCGAAATGAAGTGGGGACATATGGTTTTCTTTAGCGTCTCCACAGGGGATTCAGCCAACCCTTCTTCTTGTGAGATGAAGAAAATCATGTATTCAAGCCACTGCAAGGAAATCCGGCCTCCCTTTCCCGTCAGGGCTTCTTGGTGTATATTCCACTTGAGGCAGCAAATTCAAGGTCCCTTCCAGATATCTATTGCTGAGAGTAGCCTTATCTTGAGTTGCTTGTGGAATGTTGGCATACGTCTTAAGTCTAAACCAGCGAATCAGCTCTCACCTCCAGACGATTTGGGGTACACTGAGCATACTTCGATTTTCTGTGCTGAACTTGGTGTTCCTCTAGAGGTGGGACGGTGTTCTCGGGGAATCTCTGAAGTTGCCAAAGGAAGTCAAGCCACTGGTCGTGTTTGATGGGGAACGGCGGATAGCTCTGAAGTCAGTGCATCAGAATCTGGCCTCATTTCGAGTTGATTTGTGGTACAAGGTATTCCTTCTTGTTGCTGGGTGACCACAGGGCCCCTCTAGACTTGTGACAGTGTTCTTGGGGACTGTCTCGAAATCCATCATGCAAGTCGAGGCTCCTTACAAGTTTCATGGGGATCACGGAATAGCTCTGCATGCAATAGTGTGGAATCGGGCCTCATCTCAATTCGAGGGGGAAGTCTCATGGTTTTTCTCTAGTTGTGGTGGGGATCTGAGCTATATTCTCGAGTTAGGGTGTGGATTGCCCTTCAAAACTCGTGTTTGTTCAGCGACTTCAAGACTCCTGTCTATTTACGAGAGACACCTCAGGAATCTCTTCGAGGCTTGGCAGGGCAAAAGGAACGTTTCTCGATGTGAGGCTGGAGACCCAGGTTCCCTTTCCAGTAGCCACAGGGATATTGGGATTCCTATCAATGTTCAAAGGAGTCAGGCATCGCCACCTTTTGAAGCAGTGAGCTCCGCGTGCCTCTCGAGGTGTCAAAGGGATGTGAGGCATTCCGCCGAAATGAGGAGGGGAACTATGGCTTTCTCTAGGGTCTCCTCAGGGGATTCAGATATCCCTTCATCTTGGGAGATGAAAGACGAACCTGTATTCAAGCCAATGCAAGGAAATCCGGCCTTCTTTCGAGTCAGGGCTTCTCGGTGTATATTCCACTTGAGGCAGCAAACTCAAGGTCGCTGCCGCATATTTACTGCTGAGAAAAGACTCCTCTTCAGTTGCTTGTGGAAAGTTGGCATGCGTATTAAGTCTACGCCATGGAATCAGCTCGCATCTCGAAACGATTTTGGGTACACGGAGCATTCTTTGAATTGCTGTGCTGAACTTGGTATTCCTCTAGACTTGGGATGGTGTTCTCATGGAATCTCTGGAGTTGCCTAAAAGAAGTAAAGCGACTGGTCGTGTTTGATGGGGAATGGGGGATGGCTGTGGAGTGAATGCATGCGAATCGAGCCTCATCTCCATTTGATTTGGGGTACATGGAGCTCCTCGCCTTGCTGGGTTATCCTGAGGGTCCCGCTTCATTTGTGACACTATTCTTTGGGCCTGTCTCGAGATTTATCAAGCAAGTCGAAGCTCCTTGCATGTTTGATGTGGATTACGGAGTTGCTCTGCATGCAATACAAGGGAATCGAGCCTCATCTCGCTTCGAGGGGGAAGTCTCATGGTTTTTCTCGAGCTGCGGCTGGGTCCTGGCATATAATCTCGAGTTAGGGCAAGGAAGGCCCTTCAAAAGTCGTGTTTGTTCAGCAACGCCAGGACTCCTGTCTAGTTATGAGGGACACCTCAGGAATATCCTCGAGTCTTGGCAGGGCAAATGGGATGCGTCTCGAGGTTAGGCTGGAGGCCCAGGTTCACTTTTCCGAAGCCACAGGGATATTGGGATTCCTATCAGTGTTCAAGAGGAGTCAGGCATCGTTACCATTTGAAGCGTTGAACTCCCAGTGCCTCTCGAGGTGTCTACGGATGTGAAGCATTCCGTCGAAATGAAGCGGGGACATATGGGTTTCTTTAGCGTCTCCAAAGGGGACTCAGCCAACCCTTCATATTGTGAGATGAAGGACAAGCCTGTATTCAAGCCACTGCAAGGAAATTCAGCCTCCATTCGAGTCAGGGCTTCTTGGTGTATATTTCCACTTGAGGCAGCAAACTCAAGGTCCCTCCCACATATCTATTGCTCTGAGAAGACTCCTCTTGAGTTGCTTGTGGAAAGTTGGCATACGTCTTAAGTCTAAGCCAGGGAATCAGCTCTCCCCTCGAGACAATTTGGGGTACACTGAGCATTCCTCGATATTCTGTGCTGAACTCTGTGTTTCTCTAGTCGTGGGACGGTGTTCTCAGGGAATCACTGAAGTTGCCAAAGGAAGTCAAGCCACTGGTCGTGTTTGATGGGGAACGGGGGATGGGGCTGAAGACAATGCATCGGAGTTTGGCTCATCTCGAGTTGATTTGGGGTACAAGGTGATCCTTCTCGTTGCTGGGGTGACAACAGGGCCCCTCTAGACTTGTTACAGTGTTCTTGGGGTCTTTCTCGAAATCCATCATGCAAGTCGAGGCTCCTTACATGTTTGATGGGGATCACGGAATTGCTCTGCATGCAATGCAGGGGAATTGCGCCTATTTCACTTCGAGGGTGAAGTGTCACGGTTTTTCCCGAGTTGCAGCGGCGACCTGGGTTATATTCTCGAGTTACGGCGGGGGCGCCTTCAAAATTCGTGTTTGTTCACGGACTCAGGACTCCTGTCTAGTTACGAGGGACACCTCAGGAATCTCTTTGAGGCTTGGCAGGGCAAAAGGGAGGCTTCGCGATGTAAGGCCCGAGACCCAGGGTCCCTTTCCAGGAGACACAGGGATATTGGGATTCCTATCAGTTTTCAAGAGGAGTCAGGCATCCTCACGTTTTGAAGCAGTGATCTCTGCGTGTCTCTCGAGGTGTCAAAGAGATGTGAGGCACTTCGTCGAAATGAGGCGGGGACCTATGGCTTTCTCTATGGTCTACATAGGGGATTCAGACATCCCTTCATCTTGTGAGATGAAAGACGAGCCTGTATTCAAGCCACTGCAAGGAAATCCGGCCTCCTATCGAGTCAGGTCTTCTCAGTGTATATTCCACTTGAGGCAGCAAACTCAGGGCAGCTCCCACATACCTATTGCTGAGAGAAGCCTCCTCTTGAGGTGCTTGTGGAAAGTTGGCAAGCGTTTTGATTCTACGCCAGGTAATCAGCTCTCATCTCGAGAAAATTTGGGGTACACTGAGCATTCCTCGATTTTCTGTGCTGAACGTGGTGTTTATCTAGTCATGGGACGGTGTTCTCGGGGAATCTCTGAAGTTGTCAAAGAAAGTCAAGCCACTGGTCGTGTTTTATGGGGAAATGTGGATGGCTCTGAAGTCAATGCATTGGAGTCGGGCCTCATCTCGAATGGATTTGCGGTACAAGGTGATACTTCTCGTTGCTGGTGTGACCACAGGGTCCCTCTAGACCTGTGACTGTGTTCTTGGGGACTGTCTCGAAATCCATCATGCAAGTAGAGGCTCCTTACAAGTTTCATGGGGATCACGGAATAGCTCTGCATGCAATACAGTGGAATCGGGCCTCCTCTCACTTCGAGGGGGAAGTCTCATGGTTTTTCTCTATTTGCGGTGGGGATCTCAGCATATTCTCCAGTTAGGCAGGGGATGGCCCTTCAGAACTCTTGTTTGTTCAGCGATGTCAGACCTCCTATCTATTTACCAGGGACACCTCAGGAATCTCTTCGAGGCTTGGCAGGGAAAAACGGACCCTTCTCGATGTGAGGCTGAAGACCCAGGTTCCCTTTCCAGGAGCCACAGGGATATTGGGATTCCTAGTAATGTTCAAGAGGAGTCAGGCATCGTCAACTTTTGATGCAGTGAGCTCCGCGTGCCTCTCGAGGTGTCAAAGGGATGTGAGGCATTCCGTCGAAATCAGGAAGGGACCTATGGCTTCCTCTAGGGTCTCTACAGGGGATTCAGATATCCCTTCATCTTGTGAGATGAAAGACGAGCCTGTATTCAAGCCACTGCAAGGAAATCCGGCCTGCTTTCGAGTCAGGGCTTCTCGGTGTATATTCCATTTGAGGCAGCACACTCAAGGTCGCTGCTGCATATCAACTGCTGAGAGAAGACTCCTCTTGAGTTGCTTGTGGAAAGTTGGCATTCGTCTTAAGTCTACGCCAGGGAATCATCTCTCATCTCGAGACAATTATGGGTACAATAAGCATTCTCAAGTTGCTGTGCTGAACTTGATATTCCTCTAGACATGGGATGGTCTTCTCGGGTAATCTCTGGAGTTGTCTAAAGGGAGTAAAGCAATTGGTCGTCTTTGATGGAAAATGGGGTTGGCTATGGAGTGAATGCATGGGAATCGAGCCTCATCTCGATTTGATATGGCGTACATGGAGCTCCTCGCCTTCCTGGTGTCACCTGAGGGTCCCGCTTTATTTGTGACACTATTCCTGGGGCCTGTCTCGAGATTCATCAAGCAAGTCGAAGCTCATTACATGTTTGATGGGGATTACGGAGTTGCTCTGCATGCAATGCAGGGGAATCGAGCCTCATCTCGCTTCAAGGGGGAAGTCTCATGGTTTTGCTCGAGCTGCGACGGGGACCTGGCATATATTCTCGAGTTAGGGCCGGAATGGTCCTTCAAAACTCGTGTTTGTTCAGCAACGCCAGGACTCCTGTCTAGTTATGAGGGACACCTCCGGAATCTCCTCGAGTCTTGGCAGCGCAAATGGGCTGCAACTCGAGGTGAGGCTGGAGACCCAGGTTCCCTTTCCTGAAGCCACAGGGATATTGGGATTCCTATCAGTGTTCAAGAGGAATCAGGCATCGTTACCATTTGAAGCGTTGAACTCCCAGTGCCTCTCGAGGTGTCAAAGGATATGGGGCATTCCGTCGAAATGAAGTGGGGACATATGGTTTTCTTTAGCGTCTCCACAGGGGATTCAGCCAACCCTTCTTCTTGTGAGATGAAGAAAATCATGTATTCAAGCCACTGCAAGGAAATCCGGCCTCCTTTCCCGTCAGGGCTTCTTGGTGTATATTCCACTTGAGGCAGCAAATTCAAGGTCCCTTCCAGATATCTATTGCTGAGAGTAGCCTTATCTTGAGTTGCTTGTGGAATGTTGGCATACGTCTTAAGTCTAAACCAGCGAATCAGCTCTCACCTCCAGACGATTTGGGGTACACTGAGCATACTTCGATTTTCTGTGCTGAACTTGGTGTTCCTCTAGAGGTGGGACGGTGTTCTCGGGGAATCTCTGAAGTTGCCAAAGGAAGTCAAGCCACTGGTCGTGTTTGATGGGGAACGGCGGATAGCTCTGAAGTCAGTGCATCAGAATCTGGCCTCATTTCGAGTTGATTTGTGGTACAAGGTATTCCTTCTTGTTGCTGGGTGACCACAGGGCCCCTCTAGACTTGTGACAGTGTTCTTGGGGACTGTCTCGAAATCCATCATGCAAGTCGAGGCTCCTTACAAGTTTCATGGGGATCACGGAATAGCTCTGCATGCAATAGTGTGGAATCGGGCCTCATCTCAATTCGAGGGGGAAGTCTCATGGTTTTTCTCTAGTTGTGGTGGGGATCTGAGCTATATTCTCGAGTTAGGGTGTGGATTGCCCTTCAAAAACTCGTGTTTGTTCAGCGACTTCAAGACTCCTGTCTATTTACGAGAGACACCTCAGGAATCTCTTCGAGGCTTGGCAGGGCAAAAGGAACGTTTCTCGATGTGAGGCTGGAGACCCAGGTTCCCTTTCCAGTAGCCACAGGGATATTGGGATTCCTATCAATGTTCAAAGGAGTCAGGCATCGCCACCTTTTGAAGCAGTGAGCTCCGCGTGCCTCTCGAGGTGTCAAAGGGATGTGAGGCATTCCGCCGAAATGAGGAGGGGAACTATGGCTTTCTCTAGGGTCTCCTCAGGGGATTCAGATATCCCTTCATCTTGGGAGATGAAAGACGAACCTGTATTCAAGCCAATGCAAGGAAATCCGGCCTTCTTTCGAGTCAGGGCTTCTCGGTGTATATTCCACTTGAGGCAGCAAACTCAAGGTCGCTGCCGCATATTTACTGCTGAGAAAAGACTCCTCTTCAGTTGCTTGTGGAAAGTTGGCATGCGTATTAAGTCTACGCCATGGAATCAGCTCGCATCTCGAAACGATTTTGGGTACACGGAGCATTCTTTGAATTGCTGTGCTGAACTTGGTATTCCTCTAGACTTGGGATGGTGTTCTCATGGAATCTCTGGAGTTGCCTAAAAGAAGTAAAGCGACTGGTCGTGTTTGATGGGGAATGGGGGATGGCTGTGGAGTGAATGCATGCGAATCGAGCCTCATCTCCATTTGATTTGGGGTACATGGAGCTCCTCGCCTTGCTGGGTTATCCTGAGGGTCCCGCTTCATTTGTGACACTATTCTTTGGGCCTGTCTCGAGATTTATCAAGCAAGTCGAAGCTCCTTGCATGTTTGATGTGGATTACGGAGTTGCTCTGCATGCAATACAAGGGAATCGAGCCTCATCTCGCTTCGAGGGGGAAGTCTCATGGTTTTTCTCGAGCTGCGGCTGGGTCCTGGCATATATCTCGAGTTAGGGCAAGGAAGGCCCTTCAAAAGTCGTGTTTGTTCAGCAACGCCAGGACTCCTGTCTAGTTATGAGGGACACCTCAGGAATATCCTCGAGTCTTGGCAGGGCAAATGGGATGCGTCTCGAGGTTAGGCTGGAGGCCCAGGTTCACTTTTCCGAAGCCACAGGGATATTGGGATTCCTATCAGTGTTCAAGAGGAGTCAGGCATCGTTACCATTTGAAGCGTTGAACTCCCAGTGCCTCTCGAGGTGTCTACGGATGTGAAGCATTCCGTCGAAATGAAGCGGGGACATATGGGTTTCTTTAGCGTCTCCAAAGGGGACTCAGCCAACCCTTCATATTGTGAGATGAAGGACAAGCCTGTATTCAAGCCACTGCAAGGAAATTCAGCCTCCATTCGAGTCAGGGCTTCTTGGTGTATATTCCACTTGAGGCAGCAAACTCAAGGTCCCTCCCACATATCTATTGCTCTGAGAAGACTCCTCTTGAGTTGCTTGTGGAAAGTTGGCATACGTCTTAAGTCTAAGCCAGGGAATCAGCTCTCCCTCGAGACGATTTGGGGTACACTGAGCATTCCTCGATATTCTGTGCTGAACTCTGTGTTTCTCTAGTCGTGGGACGGTGTTCTCAGGGAATCACTGAAGTTGCCAAAGGAAGTCAAGCCACTGGTCGTGTTTGATGGGGAACGGGGGATGGGGCTGAAGACAATGCATCGGAGTTTGGCTCATCTCGAGTTGATTTGGGGTACAAGGTGATCCTTCTCGTTGCTGGGGTGACAACAGGGCCCCTCTAGACTTGTGACAGTGTTCTTGGGGTCTTTCTCGAAATCCATCATGCAAGTCGAGGCTCCTTACATGTTTGATGGGGATCACGGAATTGCTCTGCATGCAATGCAGGGGAATTGCGCCTATTTCACTTCGAGGGGAAGTCTCATGGTTTTTCCCGAGTTGCAGCGGCGACCTGGGTTATATTCTCGAGTTACGGCGGGGGCGCCTTCAAAATCGTGTTTGTTCACGGACTCAGGACTCCTGTCTAGTTACGAGGACACCTCAGGAATCTCTTCGAGGCTTGGCAGGGCAAAAGGGAGGCTTCTCGATGTAAGGCTGGAGACCCAGGTTCCCTTTCCAGGAGCCACAGGGATATTGGGATTCCTATCAGTTTTCAAGAGGAGTCAGGCATCGCCACCTTTTGAAGCAGTGAGCTCCGCGTGCCTCTCGAGGTGTCAAAGGGATGTGAGGCATTCCGCCGAAATGAGGAGGGGAACTATGGCTTTCTCTAGGGTCTCCACAGGGGATTCAGATATCCCTTCATCTTGGGAGATGAAAGACGAACCTGTATTCAAGCCAATGCAAGGAAATCCGGCCTTCTTTCGAGTCAGGGCTTCTCGGTGTATATTCCACTTGAGGCAGCAAACTCAAGGTCGCTGCCGCATATTTACTGCTGAGAGAAGACTCCTCTTCAGTTGCTTGTGGAAAGTTGGCATGCGTATTAAGTCTACGCCAGGGAATCAGCTCGCATCTCGAAACGATTTTGGGTACACGGAGCATTCTTTGAATTGCTGTGCTGAACTTGGTATTCCTCTAGACTTGGGATGGTGTTCTCATGGAATCTCTGGAGTTGCCTAAAAGAAGTAAAGCGACTGGTCGTGTTTGATGGGGAATGGGGGATGGCTGTGGAGTGAATGCATGCGAATCGAGCCTCATCTCCATTTGATTTGGGGTACATGGAGCTCCTCGCCTTGCTGGGGGTTATCCTGAGGGTCCCGCTTCATTTGTGACACTATTCTTTGGGGGACCTGTCTCGAGATTTATCAAGCAAGTCGAAGCTCCTTACATGTTTGATGTGGATTACGGAGTTGCTCTGCATGCAATACAAGGGAATCGAGCCTCATCTCGCTTCGAGGGGGAAGTCTCATGGTTTTTCTCGAGCTGCGGCTGGGGATCCTGGCATATAATCTCGAGTTAGGGCAAGGAAGGCCCTTCAAAAGTCGTGTTTGTTCAGCAACGCCAGGACTCCTGTCTAGTTATGAGGGACACCTCAGGAATATCTCGAGTCTTGGCAGGGCAAATGGGATGCGTCTCGAGGTTAGGCTGGAGGCCCAGGTTCACTTTTCCGAAGCCACAGGGATATTGGGATTCCTATCAGTGTTCAAGAGGAGTCAGGCATCGTTACCATTTGAAGCGTTGAACTCCCAGTGCCTCTCGAGGTGTCTACGGATGTGAAGCATTCCGTCGAAATGAAGCGGGGACATATGGGTTTCTTTAGCGTCTCCAAAGGGGACTCAGCCAACCCTTCATATTGTGAGATGAAGGACAAGCCTGTATTCAAGCCACTGCAAGGAAATTCAGCCTCCATTCGAGTCAGGGCTTCTTGGTGTATATTCCACTTGAGGCAGCAAACTCAAGGTCCCTCCCACATATCTATTGCTCTGAGAGAAGACTCCTCTTGAGTTGCTTGTGGAAAGTTGGCATACGTCTTAAGTCTAAGCCAGGGAATCAGCTCTCCCCTCGAGACAATTTGGGGTACACTGAGCATTCCTCGATATTCTGTGCTGAACTCTGTGTTTCTCTAGTCGTGGGACGGTGTTCTCAGGGAATCACTGAAGTTGCCAAAGGAAGTCAAGCCACTGGTCGTGTTTGATGGGGAACGGGGGATGGGGCTGAAGACAATGCATCGGAGTTTGGCTCATCTCGAGTTGATTTGGGGTACAAGGTGATCCTCCTCGTTGCTGGGGTGACAACAGGGCCCCTCTAGACTTGTTACAGTGTTCTTGGGGTCTTTCTCGAAATCCATCATGCAAGTCGAGGCTCCTTACATGTTTGATGGGGATCACGGAATTGCTCTGCATGCAATGCAGGGGAATTGCGCCTATTTCACTTCGAGGGTGAAGTGTCACGGTTTTTCCCGAGTTGCAGCGGCGGACCTGGGTTATATTCTCGAGTTACGGCGGGGGGCCTTCAAAATTCGTGTTTGTTCACGGACTCAGGACTCCTGTCTAGTTACGAGGGACACCTCAGGAATCTCTTTGAGGCTTGGCAGGGCAAAAGGGAGGCTTCGCGATGTAAGGCCCGAGAGACCCAGGGTCCCTTTCCAGGAGACACAGGGATATTGGGATTCCTATCAGTTTTCAAGAGGAGTCAGGCATCCTCACGTTTTGAAGCAGTGATCTCTGCGTGTCTCTCGAGGTGTCAAAGAGATGTGAGGCACTTCGTCGAAATGAGGGGGGGACCTATGGCTTTCTCTATGGTCTACATAGGGGATTCAGACATCCCTTCATCTTGTGAGATGAAAGACGAGCCTGTATTCAAGCCACTGCAAGGAAATCCGGCCTCCTATCGAGTCAGGTCTTCTCAGTGTATATTCCACTTGAGGCAGCAAACTCAGGGCAGCTCCCACATACCTATTGCTGAGAGAAGCCTCCTCTTGAGGTGCTTGTGGAAAGTTGGCAAGCGTTTTGATTCTACGCCAGGTAATCAGCTCTCATCTCGAGAAAATTTGGGGTACACTGAGCATTCCTCGATTTTCTGTGCTGAACGTGGTGTTTTCCTCTAGTCATGGGACGGTGTTCTCGGGGAATCTCTGAAGTTGTCAAAGAAAGTCAAGCCACTGGTCGTGTTTTATGGGGAAATGTGGATGGCTCTGAAGTCAATGCATTGGAGTCGGGCCTCATCTCGAATGGATTTGCGGTACAAGGTGATACTTCTCGTTGCTGGTGTGACCACAGGGTCCCTCTAGACCTGTGACTGTGTTCTTGGGGACTGTCTCGAAATCCATCATGCAAGTAGAGGCTCCTTACAAGTTTCATGGGGATCACGGAATAGCTCTGCATGCAATACAGTGGAATCGGGCCTCCTCTCACTTCGAGGGGGAAGTCTCATGGTTTTTCTCTATTTGCGGTGGGGATCTCAGCATATTCTCCAGTTAGGCAGGGGATGGCCCTTCAGAACTCTTGTTTGTTCAGCGATGTCAGACCTCCTATCTATTTACCAGGGACACCTCAGGAATCTCTTCGAGGCTTGGCAGGGAAAAACGGACCCTTCTCGATGTGAGGCTGAAGACCCAGGTTCCCTTTCCAGGAGCCACAGGGATATTGGGATTCCTAGTAATGTTCAAGAGGAGTCAGGCATCGTCAACTTTTGATGCAGTGAGCTCCGCGTGCCTCTCGAGGTGTCAAAGGGATGTGAGGCATTCCGTCGAAATCAGGAAGGGACCTATGGCTTCCTCTAGGGTCTCTACAGGGGATTCAGATATCCCTTCATCTTGTGAGATGAAAGACGAGCCTGTATTCAAGCCACTGCAAGGAAATCCGGCCTGCTTTCGAGTCAGGGCTTCTCGGTGTATATTCCATTTGAGGCAGCACACTCAAGGTCGCTGCTGCATATCAACTGCTGAGAGAAGACTCCTCTTGAGTTGCTTGTGGAAAGTTGGCATTCGTCTTAAGTCTACGCCAGGGAATCATCTCTCATCTCGAGACAATTATGGGGTACAATAAGCATTCTCAAGTTGCTGTGCTGAACTTGATATTCCTCTAGACATGGGATGGTCTTCTCTCGGTAATCTCTGGAGTTGTCTAAAGGGAGTAAAGCAATTGGTCGTCTTTGATGGAAAATGGGGTTGGCTATGGAGTGAATGCATGGGAATCGAGCCTCATCTCGATTTGATATGGCGTACATGGAGCTCCTCGCCTTCCTGGTGTCACCTGAGGGTCCCGCTTTATTTGTGACACTATTCCTGGGGCCTGTCTCGAGATTCATCAAGCAAGTCGAAGCTCATTACATGTTTGATGGGGATTACGGAGTTGCTCTGCATGCAATGCAGGGGAATCGAGCCTCATCTCGCTTCAAGGGGGAAGTCTCATGGTTTTGCTCGAGCTGCGACGGGGACCTGGCATATATTCTCGAGTTAGGGCCGGAATGGTCCTTCAAAACTCGTGTTTGTTCAGCAACGCCAGGACTCCTGTCTAGTTATGAGGGACACCTCCGGAATCTCCTCGAGTCTTGGCAGCGCAAATGGGCTGCAACTCGAGGTGAGGCTGGAGACCCAGGTTCCCTTTCCTGAAGCCACAGGGATATTGGGATTCCTATCAGTGTTCAAGAGGAATCAGGCATCGTTACCATTTGAAGCGTTGAACTCCCAGTGCCTCTCGAGGTGTCAAAGGATATGGGGCATTCCGTCGAAATGAAGTGGGGACATATGGTTTTCTTTAGCGTCTCCACAGGGGATTCAGCCAACCCTTCTTCTTGTGAGATGAAGAAAATCATGTATTCAAGCCACTGCAAGGAAATCCGGCCTCCTTTCCCGTCAGGGCTTCTTGGTGTATATTCCACTTGAGGCAGCAAATTCAAGGTCCCTTCCAGATATCTATTGCTGAGAGTAGCCTTATCTTGAGTTGCTTGTGGAATGTTGGCATACGTCTTAAGTCTAAACCAGCGAATCAGCTCTCACCTCCAGACGATTTGGGGTACACTGAGCATACTTCGATTTTCTGTGCTGAACTTGGTGTTCCTCTAGAGGTGGGACGGTGTTCTCGGGGAATCTCTGAAGTTGCCAAAGAGTCAAGCCACTGGTCGTGTTTGATGGGGAACGGCGGATAGCTCTGAAGTCAGTGCATCAGAATCTGGCCTCATCATCTCGAGTTGATTTGTGGTACAAGGTATTCCTTCTTGTTGCTGGGTGACCACAGGGCCCCTCTAGACTTGTGACAGTGTTCTTGGGGACTGTCTCGAAATCCATCATGCAAGTCGAGGCTCCTTACAAGTTTCATGGGGATCACGGAATAGCTCTGCATGCAATAGTGTGGAATCGGGCCTCATCTCAATTCGAGGGGGAAGTCTCATGGTTTTTCTCTAGTTGTGGTGGGGATCTGAGCTATATTCTCGAGTTAGGGTGTGGATTGCCCTTCAAAACTCGTGTTTGTTCAGCGACTTCAAGACTCCTGTCTATTTACGAGAGACACCTCAGGAATCTCTTCGAGGCTTGGCAGGGCAAAAGGAACGTTTCTCGATGTGAGGCTGGAGACCCAGGTTCCCTTTCCAGTAGCCACAGGGATATTGGGATTCCTATCAATGTTCAAAGGAGTCAGGCATCGCCACCTTTTGAAGCAGTGAGCTCCGCGTGCCTCTCGAGGTGTCAAAGGGATGTGAGGCATTCCGCCGAAATGAGGAGGGGAACTATGGCTTTCTCTAGGGTCTCCTCAGGGGATTCAGATATCCCTTCATCTTGGGAGATGAAAGACGAACCTGTATTCAAGCCAATGCAAGGAAATCCGGCCTTCTTTCGAGTCAGGGCTTCTCGGTGTATATTCCACTTGAGGCAGCAAACTCAAGGTCGCTGCCGCATATTTACTGCTGAGAGAAGACTCCTCTTCAGTTGCTTGTGGAAAGTTGGCATGCGTATTAAGTCTACGCCATGGAATCAGCTCGCATCTCGAAACGATTTTGGGTACACGGAGCATTCTTTGAATTGCTGTGCTGAACTTGGTATTCCTCTAGACTTGGGATGGTGTTCTCATGGAATCTCTGGAGTTGCCTAAAAGAAGTAAAGCGACTGGTCGTGTTGATGGGGAATGGGGGATGGCTGTGGAGTGAATGCATGCGAATCGAGCCTCATCTCCATTTGATTTGGGGTACATGGAGCTCCTCGCCTTGCTGGGTTATCCTGAGGGTCCCGCTTCATTTGTGACACTATTCTTTGGGCCTGTCTCGAGATTTATCAAGCAAGTCGAAGCTCCTTGCATGTTTGATGTGGATTACGGAGTTGCTCTGCATGCAATACAAGGGAATCGAGCCTCATCTCGCTTCGAGGGGGAAGTCTCATGGTTTTTCTCGAGCTGCGGCTGGGTCCTGGCATATAATCTCGAGTTAGGGCAAGGAAGGCCCTTCAAAAGTCGTGTTTGTTCAGCAACGCCAGGACTCCTGTCTAGTTATGAGGGACACCTCAGGAATATCCTCGAGTCTTGGCAGGGCAAATGGGATGCGTCTCGAGGTTAGGCTGGAGGCCCAGGTTCACTTTTCCGAAGCCACAGGGATATTGGGATTCCTATCAGTGTTCAAGAGGAGTCAGGCATCGTTACCATTTGAAGCGTTGAACTCCCAGTGCCTCTCGAGGTGTCTACGGATGTGAAGCATTCCGTCGAAATGAAGCGGGGACATATGGGTTTCTTTAGCGTCTCCAAAGGGGACTCAGCCAACCCCCTTCATATTGTGAGATGAAGGACAAGCCTGTATTCAAGCCACTGCAAGGAAATTCAGCCTCCATTCGAGTCAGGGCTTCTTGGTGTATATTCCACTTGAGGCAGCAAACTCAAGGTCCCTCCCACATATCTATTGCTGAGAGAAGACTCCTCTTGAGTTGCTTGTGGAAAGTTGGCATACGTCTTAAGTCTAAGCCAGGGAATCAGCTCTCATCTCGAGACATTTGGGGTACACTGAGCATTCCTCGATATTGCTGTGCTGAACTTGTGTTTCTCTAGACGTGGGACGGTGTTCTCAGGGAATCTCTGAAGTTGCCAAAGGAAGTCAAGCCACTGGTCGTGTTTGATGGGGAACGGGGGATGGCTGGGCTGTGGAGTGAATGCATCGGAATCGAGCCTCATCTCGAGATTTGATTTGGGGTACAAGGTGATCCTCTCCTTGTGGTGTGGGGTGACAACAGGGGTCCCTCTTAGACTTGTGACAGTGTTCTTGGGGCCTGTCTCGAAATCCATCATGCAAGTCGAGGCTCCTTACATGTTTGATGGGGATCACGGAATTGCTCTGCATGCAATGCAGGGGAATCGAGCCTCATCTCACTTCGAGGGGGAAGTCTCATGTTTTTCTCGAGTTGCAGCGGGGACCTGGCATATATTCTCGAGTTAGGGCGGGGGGCCCTTCAAAACTCGTGTTTGTTCAGCGAACGCCAGGACTCCTGTCTAGTTACGAGGGACACCTCAGGAATCTCTTCGAGGCTTGGCAGGGCAAAAGGGAGGCTTCTCGATGTGAGGCTGGAGACCCAGGTTCCCTTTCCAGAAGCCACAGGGATATTGGGATTCCTATCAGTGTTCAAGAGGAGTCAGGCATCGCACCTTTTGAAGCAGTGAACTCCCAGTGCCTCTCGAGGTGTCAAAGGGATGTGAGGCATTCCGTCGAAATGAGGAGGGGGACATATGGCTTTCTCTAGGGTCTCCTCAGGGGGATTCAGATATCCCTTCATCTTGTGAGATGAAAGACGAGCCTGTATTCAAGCCACTGCAAGGAAATCCGGCCTCCTTTTCGAGTCAGGGCTTCTCGGTGTATATTCCACTTGAGGCAGCAAACTCAAGGTCGCTGCCACATATCTATTGCTGAGAGAAGACTCCTCTTGAGTTGCTTGTGGAAAGTTGGCATACGTCTTAAGTCTAAACCAGGAATCAGCTCTCATCTCGAGACGATTTGGGTACACTGAGCATTCTTTTGAATTGCTGTGCTGAACTTGGTGTTTCCTCTAGACTTGGGATGGTGTTCTCATGGGGAATCTCTGAAGTTGCCTAAAAGAAGTCAAGCCACTGGTCGTGTTTGATGGGGAACGGGGGATGGCTCTGAGTGAATGCATGAATCGAGCCTCATCTCGATTTGATTTGGGGTACATGGAGCTCCTCTCGTTGCTGGGTGACCTGAGGGTCCCTCTAGATTTGTGACACTATTCTTGGGGCCTGTCTCGAGATTTATCAAGCAAGTCGAGGCTCCTTACATGTTTGATGGGGATCACGGAATTGCTCTGCATGCAATACAGGGGAATCGAGCCTCATCTCACTTCGAGGGGGAAGTCTCATGGTTTTTCTCGAGCTTGCGGCGGGGACCTGGCATATATTCTCGAGTTAGGGCAAGGAATGGCCCTTCAAAAGTCGTGTTTGTTCAGCAACGCCAGGACTCCTGTCTAGTTACGAGGGACACCTCAGGAATCTCTTCGAGTCTTGGCAGGGCAAAAGGGATGCGTCTCGATGTGAGGCTGGAGACCCAGGTTCCCTTTCCAGAAGCCACAGGGATATTGGGATTCCTATCAGTGTTCAAGAGGAGTCAGGCATCGTTACCATTTGAAGCGTGAACTCCCGTGCCTCTCGAGGTGTCAAAGGGATGTGAGGCATTCCGTCGAAATGAGAGGGGGACATATGGGTTTCTCTTAGCGTCTCCACAGGGGATTCAGCCAACCCTTCATCTTGTGAGATGAAGGACAAGCCTGTATTCAAGCCACTGCAAGGAAATCCGGCCTCCTTTCGAGTCAGGGCTTCTCAGTGGTATATTCCACTTGAGGCAGCAAACTCAAGGTCCCTCCCACATATCTATTGCTGAGAGAAGACTCCTCTTGAGTTGCTTGTGGAAAGTTGGCATACGTCTTAAGTCTAAGCCAGGAATCAGCTCTCATCTCGAGACGATTTGGGGTACACTGAGCATTCCTCGATTTTCTGTGCTGAACTTGGTGTTCTCTAGTCGTGGGACGGTGTTCTCAGGGAATCTCTGAAGTTGCCAAAGGAAGTCAAGCCACTGGTCGTGTTTGATGGGGAACGGGGGATGGCTCTGAAGTCAATGCATCGGAGTCGGCCTCATCTCGAGTTGATTTGGGGTACAAGGTGATCCTTCTCGTTGCTGGGTGACCACAGGGCCCCTCTAGACTTGTGACAGTGTTCTTGGGGACTGTCTCGAAATCCATCATGCAAGTCGAGGCTCCTTACATGTTTGATGGGGATCACGGAATTGCTCTGCATGCAATGCAGGGGAATCGGGCCTCATCTCACTTCGAGGGGAAGTCTCATGGTTTTTCTCGAGTTGCGCGGGGGACCTGGGCATATATTCTCGAGTTAGGGCAGGGGGGGCCCTTCAAAACTCGTGTTTGTTCAGCGACTCAGGACTCCTGTCTAGTTACGAGGGACACCTCAGGAATCTCTTCGAGGCTTGGCAGGGCAAAAGGGACGCTTCTCGATGTGAGGCTGAGACCCAGGTTCCCTTTCCAGGAGCCACAGGGATATTGGGATTCCTATCAGTGTTCAAGAGGAGTCAGGCATCGTCACCTTTTGAAGCAGTGAGCTCCGCGTGCCTCTCGAGGTGTCAAAGGGATGTGAGGCATTCCGTCGAAATGAGGAGGGGACTATGGCTTTCTCTAGGGTCTCCTCAGGGGATTCAGATATCCCTTCATCTTGTGAGATGAAAGACGAACCTGTATTCAAGCCACTGCAAGGAAATCCGGCCTTCTTTCGAGTCAGGGCTTCTCGGTGTATATTCCACTTGAGGCAGCAAACTCAAGGTCGCTGCCGCATATTTACTGCTGAGAGAAGACTCCTCTTGAGTTGCTTGTGGAAAGTTGGCATGCGTATTAAGTCTACGCCAGGAATCAGCTCTCATCTCGAAACGATTTTGGGTACACGGAGCATTCTTTGAATTGCTGTGCTGAACTTGGTATTCCTCTAGACTTGGGATGGTGTTCTCATGGAATCTCTGGAGTTGCCTAAAAGAAGTAAAGCGACTGGTCGTGTTTGATGGGGAATGGGGGATGGCTGTGGAGTGAATGCATGCGAATCGAGCCTCATCTCCATTTGATTTGGGGTACATGGAGCTCCTCGCCTTGCTGGGTTACCTGAGGGTCCCGCTTTATTTGTGACACTATTCTTTGGGCCTGTCTCGAGATTCATCAAGCAAGTCGAAGCTCCTTGCATGTTTGATGGGGATTACGGAGTTGCTCTGCATGCAATACAGGGAATCGAGCCTCATCTCGCTTCGAGGGGGAAGTCTCATGGTTTTTCTCGAGCTGCGGCTGGGGACCTGGCATATAATCTCGAGTTAGGGCAAGGAAGGCCCTTCAAAACTCGTGTTTGTTCAGCAACGCCAGGACTCCTGTCTAGTTATGAGGGACACCTCAGGAATCTCCTCGAGTCTTGGCAGGGCAAATGGGATGCGTCTCGAGGTTAGGCTGGAGACCCAGGTTCCCTTTTCCGAAGCCACAGGGATATTGGGATTCCTATCAGTGTTCAAGAGGAGTCAGGCATCGTTACCATTTGAAGCGTTGAACTCCCAGTGCCTCTCGAGGTGTCAAAGGGATGTGAAGCATTCCGTCGAAATGAAGCGGGGACATATGGGTTTTCTTTAGGCGTCTCCAAGGGGATTCAGCCAACCCTTCATCTTGTGAGATGAAGACAAGCCTGTATTCAAGCCACTGCAAGGAAATTCGGCCTCCTTCGAGTCAGGGCTTCTTGGTGTATATTCCACTTGAGGCAGCAAACTCAAGGTCCCTCCCACATATCTATTGCTGAGAGAAGCTCCTCTTGAGTTGCTTGTGGAAAGTTGGCATACGTCTTAAGTCTAAGCCAGGGAATCAGCTCTCCCCTCGAGACAATTTGGGGTACACTGAGCATTCCTCGATATTCTGTGCTGAACTCTGTGTTTCTCTAGTCGTGGGACGGTGTTCTCAGGGAATCTCTGAAGTTGCCAAAGGAAGTCAAGCCACTGGTCGTGTTTGATGGGGAACGGGGGATGGGGCTGAAGACAATGCATCGGAGTTTGGCTCATCTCGAGTTGATTTGGGGTACAAGGTGATCCTTCTCGTTGCTGGGGTGACAACAGGGCCCCTCTAGACTTGTTACAGTGTTCTTGGGGTCTTTCTCGAAATCCATCATGCAAGTCGAGGCTCCTTACATGTTTGATGGGGATCACGGAATTGCTCTGCATGCAATGCAGGGGAATTGCGCCTATTTCACTTCGAGGGTGAAGTGTCACGGTTTTTCCCGAGTTGCAGCGGCGACCTGGGTTATATTCTCGAGTTACGGCGGGGGCGCCTTCAAAATTCGTGTTTGTTCACGGACTCAGGACTCCTGTCTAGTTACGAGGGACACCTCAGGAATCTCTTTGAGGCTTGGCAGGGCAAAAGGGAGGCTTCGCGATGTAAGGCCCGAGACCCAGGGTCCCTTTCCAGGAGACACAGGGATATTGGGATTCCTATCAGTTTTCAAGAGGAGTCAGGCATCCTCACGTTTTGAAGCAGTGATCTCTGCGTGTCTCTCGAGGTGTCAAAGAGATGTGAGGCACTTCGTCGAAATGAGGCGGGGACCTATGGCTTTCTCTATGTCTACATAGGGGATTCAGACATCCCTTCATCTTGTGAGATGAAAGACGAGCCTGTATTCAAGCCACTGCAAGGAAATCCGGCCTCCTATCGAGTCAGGTCTTCTCAGTGTATATTCCACTTGAGGCAGCAAACTCAGGGCAGCTCCCACATACCTATTGCTGAGAGAAGCCTCCTCTTGAGGTGCTTGTGGAAAGTTGGCAAGCGTTTTGATTCTACGCCAGGTAATCAGCTCTCATCTCGAGAAAATTTGGGGTACACTGAGCATTCCTCGATTTTCTGTGCTGAACGTGGTGTTTATCTAGTCATGGGACGGTGTTCTCGGGGAATCTCTGAAGTTGTCAAAGAAAGTCAAGCCACTGGTCGTGTTTTATGGGGAAATGTGGATGGCTCTGAAGTCAATGCATTGGAGTCGGGCCTCATCTCGAATGGATTTGCGGTACAAGGTGATACTTCTCGTTGCTGGTGTGACCACAGGGTCCCTCTAGACCTGTGACTGTGTTCTTGGGGACTGTCTCGAAATCCATCATGCAAGTAGAGGCTCCTTACAAGTTTCATGGGGATCACGGAATAGCTCTGCATGCAATACAGTGGAATCGGGCCTCCTCTCACTTCGAGGGGGAAGTCTCATGGTTTTTCTCTATTTGCGCGGTGGGGATCTCAGCATATTCTCCAGTTAGGCAGGGGATGGCCCTTCAGAACTCTTGTTTGTTCAGCGATGTCAGACCTCCTATCTATTTACCAGGGACACCTCAGGAATCTCTTCGAGGCTTGGCAGGGAAAAACGGACCCTTCTCGATGTGAGGCTGAAGACCCAGGTTCCCTTTCCAGGAGCCACAGGGATATTGGGATTCCTAGTAATGTTCAAGAGGAGTCAGGCATCGTCAACTTTTGATGCAGTGAGCTCCGCGTGCCTCTCGAGGTGTCAAAGGGATGTGAGGCATTCCGTCGAAATCAGGAAGGGACCTATGGCTTCCTCTAGGGTCTCTACAGGGGATTCAGATATCCCTTCATCTTGTGAGATGAAAGACGAGCCTGTATTCAAGCCACTGCAAGGAAATCCGGCCTGCTTTCGAGTCAGGGCTTCTCGGTGTATATTCCATTTGAGGCAGCACACTCAAGGTCGCTGCTGCATATCAACTGCTGAGAGAAGACTCCTCTTGAGTTGCTTGTGGAAAGTTGGCATTCGTCTTAAGTCTACGCCAGGGAATCATCTCTCATCTCGAGACAATTATGGGTACAATAAGCATTCTCAAGTTGCTGTGCTGAACTTGATATTCCTCTAGACATGGGATGGTCTTCTCGGGTAATCTCTGGAGTTGTCTAAAGGGAGTAAAGCAATTGGTCGTCTTTGATGGAAAATGGGGTTGGCTATGGAGTGAATGCATGGGAATCGAGCCTCATCTCGATTTGATATGGCGTACATGGAGCTCCTCGCCTTCCTGGTGTCACCTGAGGGTCCCGCTTTATTTGTGACACTATTCCTGGGGCCTGTCTCGAGATTCATCAAGCAAGTCGAAGCTCATTACATGTTTGATGGGGATTACGGAGTTGCTCTGCATGCAATGCAGGGGAATCGAGCCTCATCTCGCTTCAAGGGGGAAGTCTCATGGTTTTGCTCGAGCTGCGACGGGGACCTGGCATATATTCTCGAGTTAGGGCCGGAATGGTCCTTCAAAACTCGTGTTTGTTCAGCAACGCCAGGACTCCTGTCTAGTTATGAGGGACACCTCCGGAATCTCCTCGAGTCTTGGCAGCGCAAATGGGCTGCAACTCGAGGTGAGGCTGGAGACCCAGGTTCCCTTTCCTGAAGCCACAGGGATATTGGGATTCCTATCAGTGTTCAAGAGGAATCAGGCATCGTTACCATTTGAAGCGTTGAACTCCCAGTGCCTCTCGAGGTGTCAAAGGATATGGGGCATTCCGTCGAAATGAAGTGGGGACATATGGTTTTCTTTAGCGTCTCCACAGGGGATTCAGCCAACCCTTCTTCTTGTGAGATGAAGAAAATCATGTATTCAAGCCACTGCAAGGAAATCCGGCCTCCTTTCCCGTCAGGGCTTCTTGGTGTATATTCCACTTGAGGCAGCAAATTCAAGGTCCCTTCCAGATATCTATTGCTGAGAGTAGCCTTATCTTGAGTTGCTTGTGGAATGTTGGCATACGTCTTAAGTCTAAACCAGCGAATCAGCTCTCACCTCCAGACGATTTGGGGTACACTGAGCATACTTCGATTTTCTGTGCTGAACTTGGTGTTCCTCTAGAGGTGGGACGGTGTTCTCGGGGAATCTCTGAAGTTGCCAAAGGAAGTCAAGCCACTGGTCGTGTTTGATGGGGAACGGCGGATAGCTCTGAAGTCAGTGCATCAGAATCTGGCCTCATTTCGAGTTGATTTGTGGTACAAGGTATTCCTTCTTGTTGCTGGGTGACCACAGGGCCCCTCTAGACTTGTGACAGTGTTCTTGGGGACTGTCTCGAAATCCATCATGCAAGTCGAGGCTCCTTACAAGTTTCATGGGGATCACGGAATAGCTCTGCATGCAATAGTGTGGAATCGGGCCTCATCTCAATTCGAGGGGGAAGTCTCATGGTTTTTCTCTAGTTGTGGTGGGGATCTGAGCTATATTCTCGAGTTAGGGTGTGGATTGCCCTTCAAAACTCGTGTTTGTTCAGCGACTTCAAGACTCCTGTCTATTTACGAGAGACACCTCAGGAATCTCTTCGAGGCTTGGCAGGGCAAAAGGAACGTTTCTCGATGTGAGGCTGGAGACCCAGGTTCCCTTTCCAGTAGCCACAGGGATATTGGGATTCCTATCAATGTTCAAAGGAGTCAGGCATCGCCACCTTTTGAAGCAGTGAGCTCCGCGTGCCTCTCGAGGTGTCAAAGGGATGTGAGGCATTCCGCCGAAATGAGGAGGGGAACTATGGCTTTCTCTAGGGTCTCCTCAGGGGATTCAGATATCCCTTCATCTTGGGAGATGAAAGACGAACCTGTATTCAAGCCAATGCAAGGAAATCCGGCCTTCTTTCGAGTCAGGGCTTCTCGGTGTATATTCCACTTGAGGCAGCAAACTCAAGGTCGCTGCCGCATATTTACTGCTGAGAGAAAGACTCCTCTTCAGTTGCTTGTGGAAAGTTGGCATGCGTATTAAGTCTACGCCATGGAATCAGCTCGCATCTCGAAACGATTTTGGGTACACGGAGCATTCTTTGAATTGCTGTGCTGAACTTGGTATTCCTCTAGACTTGGGATGGTGTTCTCATGGAATCTCTGGAGTTGCCTAAAAGAAGTAAAGCGACTGGTCGTGTTTGATGGGGAATGGGGGATGGCTGTGGAGTGAATGCATGCGAATCGAGCCTCATCTCCATTTGATTTGGGGTACATGGAGCTCCTCGCCTTGCTGGGTTATCCTGAGGGTCCCGCTTCATTTGTGACACTATTCTTTGGGCCTGTCTCGAGATTTATCAAGCAAGTCGAAGCTCCTTGCATGTTTGATGTGGATTACGGAGTTGCTCTGCATGCAATACAAGGGAATCGAGCCTCATCTCGCTTCGAGGGGGAAGTCTCATGGTTTTTCTCGAGCTGCGGCTGGGGTCCTGGCATATAATCTCGAGTTAGGGCAAGGAAGGCCCTTCAAAAGTCGTGTTTGTTCAGCAACGCCAGGACTCCTGTCTAGTTATGAGGGACACCTCAGGAATATCCTCGAGTCTTGGCAGGGCAAATGGGATGCGTCTCGAGGTTAGGCTGGAGGCCCAGGTTCACTTTTCCGAAGCCACAGGGATATTGGGATTCCTATCAGTGTTCAAGAGGAGTCAGGCATCGTTACCATTTGAAGCGTTGAACTCCCAGTGCCTCTCGAGGTGTCTACGGATGTGAAGCATTCCGTCGAAATGAAGCGGGGACATATGGGTTTCTTTAGCGTCTCCAAAGGGGACTCAGCCAACCCTTCATATTGTGAGATGAAGGACAAGCCTGTATTCAAGCCACTGCAAGGAAAAATCAGCCTCCATTCGAGTCAGGGCTTCTTGGTGTATATTCCACTTGAGGCAGCAAACTCAAGGTCCCTCCCACATATCTATTGCTCTGAGAAGACTCCTCTTGAGTTGCTTGTGGAAAGTTGGCATACGTCTTAAGTCTAAGCCAGGGAATCAGCTCTCCCCTCGAGACAATTTGGGGTACACTGAGCATTCCTCGATATTCTGTGCTGAACTCTGTGTTTCTCTAGTCGTGGGACGGTGTTCTCAGGGAATCACTGAAGTTGCCAAAGGAAGTCAAGCCACTGGTCGTGTTTGATGGGGAACGGGGGATGGGGCTGAAGACAATGCATCGGAGTTTGGCTCATCTCGAGTTGATTTGGGGTACAAGGTGATCCTTCTCGTTGCTGGGGTGACAACAGGGCCCCTCTAGACTTGTTACAGTGTTCTTGGGGTCTTTCTCGAAATCCATCATGCAAGTCGAGGCTCCTTACATGTTTGATGGGGATCACGGAATTGCTCTGCATGCAATGCAGGGGAATTGCGCCTATTTCACTTCGAGGGTGAAGTGTCACGGTTTTTCCCGAGTTGCAGCGGCGACCTGGGTTATATTCTCGAGTTACGGCGGGGGCGCCTTCAAAATTCGTGTTTGTTCACGGACTCAGGACTCCTGTCTAGTTACGAGGGACACCTCAGGAATCTCTTTGAGGCTTGGCAGGGCAAAAGGGAGGCTTCGCGATGTAAGGCCCGAGACCCAGGGTCCCTTTCCAGGAGACACAGGGATATTGGGATTCCTATCAGTTTTCAAGAGGAGTCAGGCATCGCCACCTTTTGAAGCAGTGAGCTCCGCGTGCCTCTCGAGGTGTCAAAGGGATGTGAGGCATTCCGTCGAAATGAGGAGGGGAACTATGGCTTTCTCTAGGGTCTCCTCAGGGGATTCAGATATCCCTTCATCTTGGGAGATGAAAGACGAACCTGTATTCAAGCCAATGCAAGGAAATCCGGCCTTCTTTCGAGTCAGGGCTTCTCGGTGTATATTCCACTTGAGGCAGCAAACTCAAGGTCGCTGCCACATATTTACTGCTGAGAGAAGACTCCTCTTCAGTTGCTTGTGGAAAGTTGGCATGCGTATTAAGTCTACGCCAGGAATCAGCTCTCATCTCGAAACGATTTTGGGTACACGGAGCATTCTTTTTTTGCTGTGCTGAACTTGGTATTCCTCTAGACTTGGGATGGTGTTCTCATGGAATCTCTGAGTTGCCTAAAAGAAGTAAAGCCACTGGTCGTGTTTGATGGGGAATGGGGGATGGCTGTGGAGTGAATGCATGCGAATCGAGCCTCATCTCGATTTGATTTGGGGTACATGGAGCTCCTCGCCTTGCTGGGTTACCTGAGGGTCCCGCTTCATTTGTGACACTATTCTTTGGGCCTGTCTCGAGATTTATCAAGCAAGTCGAAGCTCCTTGCATGTTTGATGGGATTACGGAATAGTTGCTCTGCATGCAATACAAGGGAATCGAGCCTCATCTCGCTTCGAGGGGGAAGTCTCATGGTTTTTCTCGAGCTGCGGCTGGGGGGATCCTGGCATATAATCTCGAGTTAGGGCAAGGAAGGCCCTTCAAAAGTCGTGTTTGTTCAGCAACGCCAGGACTCCTGTCTAGTTATGAGGGACACCTCAGGAATATCCTCGAGTCTTGGCAGGGCAAAAAAGGGATGCGTTCTCGAGGTTAGGCTGGAGGCCCAGGTTCCTTTTCCGAAGCCACAGGGATATTGGGATTCCTATCAGTGTTCAAGAGGAGTCAGGCATCGTTACCATTTGAAGCGTTGAACTCCCAGTGCCTCTCGAGGTGTCTAAGGATGTGAAGCATTCCGTCGAAATGAAGCGGGGACCTATGGGTTTCTTTAGCGTCTCCAAAGGGGATTCAGCCAACCCTTCATATTGTGAGATGAAAGACAAGCCTGTATTCAAGCCACTGCAAGGAAATTCAGCCTCCATTCGAGTCAGGGCTTCTTGGTGTATATTCCACTTGAGGCAGCAAACTCAAGGTCCCTCCCACATATCTATTGCTGAGAGAAGACTCCTCTTGAGTTGCTTGTGGAAAGTTGGCATACGTCTTAAGTCTAAGCCAGGGAATCAGCTCTCATCTCGAGACAATTTGGGGTACACTGAGCATTCCTCGATATTCTGTGCTGAACTCTGTGTTTCTCTAGTCGTGGGACGGTGTTCTCAGGGAATCTCTGAAGTTGCCAAAGGAAGTCAAGCCACTGGTCGTGTTTGATGGGGAACGGGGGATGGCTCTGGAGTGACAATGCATCGGAATCGGCTCATCTCGAGTTGATTTGGGGTACAAGGTGGATCCTCCTCGCGTTGCTGGGGTGACAACAGGGCCCCGCTCTAGACTTGTGACAGTGTTCTTGGGGTCTTTCTCGAAATCCATCATGCAAGTCGAGGCTCCTTACATGTTTGATGGGGATCACGGAATTGCTCTGCATGCAATGCAGGGGAATCGCGCCTATTTCACTTCGAGGGGGAAGTCTCACGGTTTTTCTCGAGTTGCAGCGGGACCTGGGTATATTCTCGAGTTACGGCGGGGGCGCCTTCAAAATCGTGTTTGTTCACGGACTCAGGACTCCTGTCTAGTTACGAGGGACACCTCAGGAATCTCTTTGAGGCTTGGCAGGGCAAAAGGGAGCTTCTCGATGTAAGGCCCGAGACCCAGGGTCCCTTTCCAGGAGAGCCACAGGGATATTGGGATTCCTATCAGTTTTCAAGAGGAGTCAGGCATCGTCACCATTTGAAGCAGTGAACTCTGCGTGTCTCTCGAGGTGTCAAAGGATGTGAGGCATTCCGTCGAAATGAGGCGGGGACCTATGGCTTTCTCTAGGTCTCCACAGGGGATTCAGACATCCCTTCATCTTGTGAGATGAAAGACGAGCCTGTATTCAAGCCACTGCAAGGAAATCCGGCCTCCTATCGAGTCAGGGCTTCTCAGTGTATATTCCACTTGAGGCAGCAAACTCAGGGTCCTCCACATATATCTATTGCTGAGAGAAGCCTCCTCTTGAGGTGCTTGTGGAAAGTTGGCATAGCGTTTTGATCTAAGCCAGGTAATCAGCTCTCATCTCGAGAAAATTTGGGGTACACTGAGCATTCCTCGATTTTCTGTGCTGAACTTGGTGTTTATCTAGTCATGGGACGGTGTTCTCGGGGAATCTCTGAAGTTGCCAAAGAAAGTCAAGCCACTGGTCGTGTTTTATGGGGAAATGTGGATGGCTCTGAAGTCAATGCATTGGAATCGGGCCTCATCTCGAATTGATTTGCGGGTACAAGGTGATACTTCTCGTTGCTGGTGTGACCACAGGGTCCCTCTAGACTGTGACAGTGTTCTTGGGGACTGTCTCGAAATCCATCATGCAAGTCGAGGCTCCTTACAAGTTTCATGGGGATCACGGAATAGCTCTGCATGCAATACAGTGGAATCGGGCCTCATCTCACTTCGAGGGGGAAGTCTCATGGTTTTTCTCTAGTTTGCGGTGGGGATCTGGCATATATTCTCGAGTTAGGCAGGGGATGGCCCTTCAAAACTCGTGTTTGTTCAGCGATGTCAGACTCCTATCTATTTACGAGGGACACCTCAGGAATCTCTTCGAGGCTTGGCAGGGAAAAAAGGGACCCTTCTCGATGTGAGGCTGAGACCCAGGTTCCCTTTCCAGTAGCCACAGGGATATTGGGATTCCTATCAATGTTCAAGAGGAGTCAGGCATCGTCACTTTTGAAGCAGTGAGCTCCGCGTGCCTCTCGAGGTGTCAAAGGGATGTGAGGCATTCCGTCGAAATGAGGAAGGGGACCTATGGCTTTCTCTAGGGTCTCTACAGGGGATTCAGATATCCCTTCATCTTGTGAGATGAAAGACGAGCCTGTATTCAAGCCACTGCAAGGAAATCCGGCCTGCTTTCGAGTCAGGGCTTCTCGGTGTATATTCCACTTGAGGCAGCAAACTCAAGGTCGCTGCCCACATATCAACTGCTGAGAGAAGACTCCTCTTGAGTTGCTTGTGGAAAGTTGGCATTCGTCTTAAGTCTACGCCAGGGAATCAGCTCTCATCTCGAGACGATTTGGGTACACGGAGCATTCTCAAGTTGCTGTGCTGAACTTGGTATTCCTCTAGACTGGGATGGTGTTCTCGGGGAATCTCTGGAGTTGCCTAAAGGGTGTAAAGCAACTGGTCGTGTTTGATGGGGAATGGGGTGGCTATGGAGTGAATGCATGGGAATCGAGCCTCATCTCGATTTGATTTGGGTACATGGAGCTCCTCGCCTTCCTGGGTCACCTGAGGGTCCCGCTTTATTTGTGACACTATTCTTGGGCCTGTCTCGAGATTCATCAAGCAAGTCGAAGCTCCTTACATGTTTGATGGGGATTACGGAGTTGCTCTGCATGCAATGCAGGGGAATCGAGCCTCATCTCGCTTCGAGGGGGAAGTCTCATGGTTTTTCTCGAGCTGCGGCTGGGGGACCTGGCATATATTCTCGAGTTAGGGCCGGGGATGGCCCTTCAAAACTCGTGTTTGTTCAGCAACGCCAGGACTCCTGTCTAGTTATGAGGGACACCTCAGGAATCTCCTCGAGTCTTGGCAGGCAAATGGGACGCAACTCGAGGTGAGGCTGGAGACCCAGGTTCCCTTTCCAGAAGCCACAGGGATATTGGGATTCCTATCAGTGTTCAAGAGGAATCAGGCATCGTTACCATTTGAAGCGTTGAACTCCCAGTGCCTCTCGAGGTGTCAAAGGATATGGGGCATTCCGTCGAAATGAAGTGGGGACATATGGTTTTCTTTAGCGTCTCCACAGGGGATTCAGCCAACCCTTCATCTTGTGAGATGAAGAAAAGCCTGTATTCAAGCCACTGCAAGGAAATCCGGCCTCCTTTCCCGTCAGGGCTTCTTGGTGTATATTCCACTTGAGGCAGCAAATTCAAGGTCCCTCCACATATCTATTGCTGAGAGAGCCTCCTCTTGAGTTGCTTGTGGAATGTTGGCATACGTCTTAAGTCTAAGCCAGGAATCAGCTCTCATCTCGAGACGATTTGGGGTACACTGAGCATTCTCGATTTTCTGTGCTGAACTTGGTGTTCCTCTAGAGGTGGGACGGTGTTCTCGGGGAATCTCTGAAGTTGCCAAAGGAAGTCAAGCCACTGGTCGTGTTTGATGGGGAACGGGGGATGGCTCTGAAGTCAATGCATCAGAATCGGCCTCATTTCGAGTTGATTTGTGGTACAAGGTATCCTTCTTGTTGCTGGGTGACCACAGGGCCCCTCTAGACTTGTGACAGTGTTCTTGGGGACTGTCTCGAAATCCATCATGCAAGTCGAGGCTCCTTACAAGTTTGATGGGGATCACGGAATAGCTCTGCATGCAATAGGTGGAATCGGGCCTCATCTCAATTCGAGGGGGAAGTCTCATGGTTTTTCTCTAGTTGCGGTGGGGATCTGGGGTATATATTCTCGAGTTAGGGTGGGATTGCCCTTCAAAACTCGTGTTTGTTCAGCGACTTCAGGACTCCTGTCTAGTTACGAGAGACACCTCAGGAATCTCTTCGAGGCTTGGCAGGGCAAAAGGAACGTTTCTCGATGTGAGGCTGGAGACCCAGGTTCCCTTTCCAGTAGCCACAGGGATATTGGGATTCCTATCAATGTTCAAGAGGAGTCAGGCATCGTCACCTTTTGAAGCAGTGAACTCCGCGTGCCTCTCGAGGTGTCAAAGGGATGTGAGGCATTCCGTCGAAATGAGGAGGGGAACTATGGCTTTCTCTAGGGTCTCCACAGGGGATTCAGACATCCCTTCATCTTGTGAGATGAAAGACGAACCTGTATTCAAGCCACTGCAAGGAAATCCGGCCTTCTTTCGAGTCAGGGCTTCTCGGTGTATATTCCACTTGAGGCAGCAAACTCAAGGTCGCTCCCGCATACCTATTGCTGAGAGAAGACTCCTCTTCAGTTGCTTGTGGAAAGTTGGCATACGTATTAAGTCTAAGCCAGGAATCAGCTCTCATCTCGAGAACGATTTGGGTACACGGAGCATTCTCGAGAATTGCTGTGCTGAACTTGGTGTTCCTCTAGACTTGGGACGGTGTTCTCGGGGAATCTCTGGAGTTGCCTAAAAGAAGTCAAGCCACTGGTCGTGTTTGATGGGGAATGGGGGATGGCTGTGGAGTCAATGCATGCGAATCGAGCCTCATCTCGATTTGATTTGGGTACATGGAGCTCCTCGCCTTGCTGGGTGACCTGAGGGTCCCTCTAGATTTGTGACACTGTTTCTTGGGGACTGTCTCGAGATCCATCAAGCAAGTCGAGGCTCCTTACATGTTTGATGGGATCACGGAATTGCTCTGCATGCAATACAAGGGAATCGGGCCTCATCTCGCTTCGAGGGGGAAGTCTCATGGTTTTTCTCGAGTTGCGGCTGGGGACCTGGCATATATTCTCGAGTTAGGGCAAGGAAGGCCCTTCAAAACTCGTGTTTGTTCAGCGAACGCCAAGGACTCCTGTCTAGTTATGAGGGACACCTCAGGAATCTCTCGAGGCTTGGCAGGGCAAAAGGGACGCGTTCGAGGTGAGGCTGGAGACCCAGGTTCCCTTTCCAGAAGCCACAGGGATATTGGGATTCCTATCAATGTTCAAGAGGAGTCAGGCATCGTCACCTTTTGAAGCGTGAACTCCCGTGCCTCTCGAGGTGTCAAAGGATGTGAGGCATTCCGTCGAAATGAGGCGGGGACATATGGGCTTTCTCTAGTGTCTCCACAGGGGATTCAGACCCTTCATCTTGTGAGATGAAAGACAGCCTGTATTCAAGCCACTGCAAGGAAATCCGGCCTCCTTTCGAGTCAGGGCTTCTCGGTGTATATTCCACTTGAGGCAGCAAACTCAGGGTCCCTCCCACATATCTATTGCTGAGAGAAACCTCCTCTTGAGTTGCTTGTGGAAAGTTGGCATACGTCTTGAGTCTAAGCCAGGGAATCAGCTCTCATCTCGAGACGATTTGGGGTACACGGAGCATTCCTCGATGTTGCTGTGCTGAACTTGGTGTTCCTCTAGACTTGGACGGTGTTCTCAGGAATCTCTGGAGTTGCCTAAAGGAAGTCAAGCCACTGGTCGTGTTTGATGGGGAACGGGGGATGGCTCTGGAGTCAATGCATGGGAATCGGGCCTCATCTCGAGTTGATTTGGGGTACATGGAGCTCCTCGCGTTGCTGGGGTGACACTCAGGGTCCCTCTAGACTTGTGACAGTGTTCTTGGGGACTGTCTCGAGATCCATCAAGCAAGTCGAGGCTCCTTACATGTTTGATGGGGATCACGGAATTGCTCTGCATGCAATGCAGGGGAAATCGGGCTCATCTCACTTCGAGGGGGAAGTCTCATGGTTTTTCTCGAGTTGCGGCGGGACCTGGGGTATATTCTCGAGTTATGGCGGGGGATGGCCCTTCAAAACTCGTGTTTGTTCAGCACTCAGGCTCTCCTGTCTAGTTACGAGGGACACCTCAGGAATCTCTTCGAGGCTTGGCAGGGCAAAAGGGACGCTTTCTCGAGGTGAGGCGGGAGACCCAGGTCCCTTTCCAGTAGCCACAGGGATATTGGGATTCCTATCAATGTTCAAGAGGAGTCAGGCATCGTCACCTTTTGAAGCAGTGAACTCTGCGTGCCTCTCGAGGTGTCAAAGGATGTGAGGCATTCCGTCGAAATGAGGCGGGGACCTAGGCTTTCTCTAGGTCTCCACAGGGGATTCAGACATCCCTTCATCTTGTGAGATGAAAGACGAGCCTGTATTCAAGCCACTGCAAGGAAATCCGGCCTCCTTTCGAGTCAGGGCTTCTCGGTGTATATTCCACTTGAGGCAGCAAACTCAGGGTCCCTCCCACATACCTATTGCTGAGAGAAGCCTCCTCTTGAGGTGCTTGTGGAAAGTTGGCATATGCTTGAGTCTAAGCCAGGGAATCAGCTCTCATCTCGAGATGATTTGGGTACACGGAGCATTCCTCGAGTTGCTGTGCTGAACTTGGTGTTTCTCTAGTCTTTGGGACGGTGTTCTCGGGGAATCTCTGGAGTTGCCAAAAGAAGTCAAGCCACTGGTCGTGTTTGATGGGGAATGGGGGATGGCTCTGGAGTCAATGCATGGGAATCGGGCCTCATCTCGATTGATTTGGGGTACATGGAGCTCATTCGCGTTGCTGGGGTGACCTCAGGGCCCCCTCTAGACTTGTGACAGTGTTCTTGGGGACTGTCTCGAGATCCATCAAGCAAGTCGAGGCTCCTTACATGTTTGATGGGGATCACGGAATTGCTCTGCATGCAATGCAGGGAATCGGGCCTCATCTCGCTTCGAGGGGGAAGTCTCATGGTTTTTCTCTCGAGTTGCGGCGGGACCTGGGGTATATTCTCGAGTTACAGCGGGATGGCCCTTCAAAACTCGTGTTTGTTCAGCGACGACAGGACTCCTGTCTAGTTACGAGGGACACCTCAGGAATCTCTTCGAGGCTTGGCAGGGCAAAAGGGACGCTTCTCGAGGTGAGGCCGGGAGACCCAGGGTCCCTTTCCAGTAGCCACAGGGATATTGGGATTCCTATCAATGTTCAAGAGGAGTCAGGCATCGTCACTTTTGAAGCAGTGAACTCCGCGTGCCTCTCGAGGTCAAAGGATGTGAGGCATTCCGTCGAAATGAGGCGGGGACCTAGGGCTTTCTCTAGGGTCTCTCACAGGGGATTCAGACATCCCTTCATCTTTGTGAGATGAAGAGACGAGCCTGTATTCAAGCCACAGCAAGGAAATCCGGCCTCCTTTCGAGTCAGGCTTTTCGGTGTATATTCCACTTGAGGCAGCAAACTCAGGGTTCCTCCCACATACCTATTGCTGAGAGAAGCCTCTCTCTTGAGGTGCTTGTGGAAAGTTGGGATACGTCTTGAGTCTAAGCCAGGAATCAGCTCTCATCTCGAGACGATTTGGGGTACACGGAGCATTCCTCGAGTTGCTGTGCTGAACTTGGTGTTCCTCTAAACTTGGGACGGGTTCTCGGGGAATCTCTGGAGTTGCCTAAAGGAAGTCAAGCCACTGGTCGTGTTTGATGGGGAATGGGGGATGGCTCTGGAGTCAATGCAGGGGAATCGGGCCTCATCTCGAGTTGATTTGGGGTACATGGAGCTCATCGCGTTGCTGGGGTGACCTCAGGGTCCCTCTAGACTTGTGACAGTGTTCTTGGGGACTGTCTCGAGATCCATCAAGCAAGTCGAGGCTCTTACATGTTTGATGGGGATCACGGAATTGCTCTGCATGCAATGAAGGGGAATCGGGCCTCATCTCGCTTCGAGGGGTAAGTCTCATGGTTTTTCTCGAGTTGCGGCGGGGACCTGGGGTATATTCTCGAGTTACGGCGGGGATGGCCCTTCAAAACTCGTGTTTGTTCAGCGACATCAGGACTCCTGTCTAGTTACGAGGGACACTCAGGAATCTCTTCAGGCTTGGGCAGGGCAAAAGGGACGCTTCTCGAGGTGAGGCTGGAGACCCAGGGTCCCTTTCCAGTAGCCACAGGGATATTGGGATTCCTATCAATGTTCAAGAGGTGTCAGGCATCGTCACCTTTTGAAGCAGTGAACTCTGCGTGCCTCTCGAGGTTCAAAGGGATGTGAGGCATTCCGTCGAAATGAGGCGGGGACCTAGGGCTTTCTCTAGGGTCTCCACAGGGGATTCAGACATCCCTTCATCTTGTGAGATGAAAGACGAGCCTGTATTCAAGCCACTGCAAGAAAATCCGGCCTCCTTTCGAGTCAGGGCTTCTAGGTGTATATTCCACTTGAGGCAGCAAATTCAGGGTCCCTCCCCATACCTATTGCTGAGAGAATTCTCCTCTTTGAGGTGCTTGTGGAAAGTTGGCATACGTCTTGAGTCTAAGCCAGGGAATCAGCTCTCATCTCGAGACGATTTGGGGTACACGGAGCATTCCTCGAGTTGCTGTGCTGAACTTGGTGTTCCTCTAAACTTGGGACGGTGTTGTCTCGGGAATCTCTGGAGTGGCCTAAAGGAAGTCAAGCCACTGGTCGTGTTTGATGGGGAACGGGGGGATGTCTCTGGGAATCAATGCAGGGGAATCGGGCTCATCATCTCGAGGATTTGGGGTACATGGAGCTCATTCGCGTTGCTGGGGTGACCTCAGGGTCCCTCTAGACTTGTGACAGTGTTCTTGGGGACTGTCTCGAGATCCATCAAGCAAGTCGAGGCTCCTTACATGTTTTGATGGGGATCACGGAATTGCTCTGCATGCAAAGAAGGGGAATCGGGCCTCATCTCACTTCGAGGGGGAAGTCTCATGGTTTTTCTCGAGTTGCGGCGGGGAACCTGGGGTATATTCTCGAGTTATGGCGGGGATGGCCCTTCAAAACTCGTGTTTGTTCAGAGACGTCAGGACTCCTGTCTAGTTACCAGAGGGACAACTCAGGAATCTCTTCGAGGCTTGGGCAGGGCAAAAGGGACGCTTTCTCGAGGTGAGGGGAGACCCAGGGTCCCTTTCCAGTGGCCACAGGGATATTGGGATTCCTATCAATGTTCAAGAGGTGTCAGGCATCGTCACCTTTTGAAGCAGTGAACTCTGCGTGCCTCTCGAGGTGTCAAAGGGATGTGAGGCATTCCGTCGAAATGAGGCGGGGACCTAGGGCTTTCTCTAGGGTCTCCACAGGGGATTCAGACATCCCTTCATCTTGTGAGATGAAAGAGAGCCTGTATTCAAGCCACTGCAAGGAAATCCGGCCTCCTTTCGAGTCAGGGCTTCTCGTGTATATTCCACTTGAGGCAGCAAACTTCAGGGTCCCTCCCACATACCTATTGCTGAGAGAATCCTCCCCTGAGGTGCTTGTGGAAAGTTGGCATACGTCTTGAGTCTAAGCCAGGAAATCAGCTCTCATCTCCAGACGATTTGTGGTACACGGAGCATTCCTCGAGTTGCTGTGCTGAACTTGGTGTTCCTCTAAACTTGGGTGGTGTTCTCGGGGGAATCTCTGGAGTTGCCTAAAGAAGTCAAGCCACTGGTCGTGTTTGATGGGGAATGGGGGATGGCTCTGGAGTAAATTCATGGGAATCGGGCCTCATCTCGATTGATTTGGTGTACATGGAGCTCATTCTCGTTGCTGGGGTGACCTCAGGGTCCCTCTAGACTTGTGACAGTGTTCTGGGGACTGTCTCGAGATCCATCAAGCAAGTCGAGGCTCCTTACATTTTTGATGGGGATCACGGAATTGCTCTGCATGCAATCCAGAAAGGAATCGGGCCTCATCTCACTTCGAGGGGGAAGTCTCATGGTTTTTCTCGAGTTGCGGCGGGAACTGGGGTATATTCTCGAGTTATGGCGGGGATGGACCTTCAAAACTCGTGTTTGTTCACCGACGACAGGACTCCTGTCTAGTTACGAGGGACACTCAGAAATCTCTTCGAGGCTGGGCAGGGCAAAAGGGACGCTTCTCGAGGAGGGGGGGAGACCCAGGGTCCCTTTCCAGTGGCCACAGTGGATATTGGGATTCCTATCAATGTTCAAGAGGAGTCAGGCATCGTCACTTTTGAAGCAGTAAACTCTGCGTGCCTCTCGAGGTGTCAAAGAGATGTGAGGCATTCCTGTCGAAATGAGGCGGGGACCTAGGGCTTTCTCTAGGGTCTCCACAGGGGATTCAGACATCCCTTCATCAAATTGTGAGATGAAGAGGAGCCTGTATTCAAGCCACAGCAAGGAAATCCGGCCTCCTTTCGAGTCAGGCTTTTCGGTGTATATTCCACTTGAGGCAGCAAATTCAGGGTTCCTCCCACATACCTATTGCTGAGAGAATGCCCTCTTGAGGTGCTGTTTGTGGAAAGTTGGGATACGGCTTGAGTCTAAGCCAGGAATCAGCTCTCATCTCCAGACGATTTGGGGTACACGGAGCATTCCTCGAGTTGCTGTGCTGAACTTGGTGTTTCCTCTAAACTTGGGACGGTGTTCTCGGGGAACTCTCTGGAGTTGCCTAAAGGAAGTCAAGCCACTGGTCGTGTTTGATGGGGAACGGGGGATGGCTCTGGAGTCAATGCAGGGGAATCGGGCCTCATCTCGAGTAGATTTGGGGTACGTGGAGCTCATTCGCGTTGCTGGGGTGACCTCAGGGTCCCTCTAGACTTGTGACAGTGTTTCTTGGGAACTGTCTCGAGATCCATCAAGCAAGTCGAGGCTCCTTACATGTTTGATGGGGATCACGGAATTGCTCTGCATGCAATTGAAGGGGAATCGGGCCTCATCTCGCTTCGAGGGGAAAGTCTCATGGTTTTTCTCGAGTTGCGGTGGGGAACCTGGGGTATATTCTCGAGTTATGGCGGGATGGCCCTTCAAAACTCGTGTTCTTCTGCGACTTAAGGACTCCTGTCTAGTTACGAGAGGGACCACTCAGGAATCTCTTCGAGGCTGGGCAGGGCAAAAGGGTCGCTTCTCGAGGTGAGGCTGGGAGACCCAGGGTCCCTTTCCAGTAGCCACAGGGATATTGGGATTCCTATCAATGTTCAAGAGGAGTCAGGCATCGTCACCTTTTGAAGCAGTGAACTCTGCGTGCCTCTCGAGGAGTCAAAGGGATGTGAGGCATTCCGTCGAAATGAGGCGGGGACCTAGGGCTTTCTCTAGGGTCTCCACAGGGATTCAGACATCCCTTCATCTTGTGAGATGAAAAGACGAGCCTGTATTCAAGCCACTGCAAGAAAATCCGGCTCCTTTCGAGTCAGGGCTTCTCGGTGTATATTCCACTTGAGGCAGCAAATTCAGGTCCCTCCCACATACTATTGCTGAGAGACAATCTCTTGAGGTGCTTTGTGGAAGTTGGCATACGTCTTGAGTCTAAGCCAGGGAATCAGCTCTCATCTCGAGATATTTGGGGTACACGGAGCATTCCTCGAGTTGCTGTGCTGAAATTGGTGTTCCTCTAAACTTGGGACGGTGTTCAGGGAATTCTGGAGTGGCCTAAAGGAAGTCAAGCCACTGGTCGTGTTTGATGGGGAATGGGGGATGGCTCTGGAATCAATTCATGGGAATCGGGCTCATCTCGAGCGGATTTGGGTACGTGGAGCTCATTCGCGTTGCTGGGGTTACCTCAGGGTCCCTCTAGACTTGTGACAGTGTTCTTGGAGACTGTCTCGAGATCCAACAAGCAAGTCGAGGCTCCTTACATTTTTGATGGGGATCACGGAATTGCTCTGCATGCATTGAAAGGGAAATCGGGGCTCATCTCACTTCGAGGGGAAGTCTCATTGTTTTTCTCGAGTTGCGGCGGGAACCTGGGGTATATTCTCGAGTTATGGCGGGCATGGCCCTTCAAAACTCGTGTTTGTTCACAGACGACAGGACTCCTGTCTAGTTACCAGGGACAACTCAGGTATCTCTTCGAGGTTGGGCAGGGCAAAAGGGACGCTTCTCAAGGTGAGGGGGGAGACCCAGGGTCCCTTTCCAGTGGCCACAGGGATATTGGGATTCCTATCAAATTTCAAGAGGTGTCAGGCATCGTCACCTTTTGAAGCAGTAAACTCTGCGTGCCTCTCGAGGTGTCAAAGGATGTGAGGCATTCCGTCGAAATGAGGCGGGGGGCCTAGGGCTTTCTCTAGGTCTCCACAGGGGATTCAGACATCCCTTCATCTTGTGAGATGGAAAGATGAGCCTGTATTCAAGCCACTGCAAGAAAATCCGGCCTCCTTTCGAGTCAGGGCTTCTCGGTGTATATTCCACTTGAGGCAGCAAAACTTCAGGGTCCCTCCCACATACCTATTGCTGACAGAATCCTCCCCTCCTGAGGTGCTTGTGGAAAGTTGGCATAGGTCTTGAGTCTAAGCCAGGGAATCAGCTCTCATCTCCAGACGATTTGGGGTACACGGAGCATTCCTCGAGTTGCTGTGCTGAACTTGGTGTTCCTCTAAACTTGGGACGGTGTTCTCGGGGAATCTCTGGGTGGCCTACAGAAAGTCAAGCCACTGGTCGTGTTTGATGGGGAATGGGGGATGTCTCTGGAGTAAATTCATGGGAATCGCGGCTCATCTCGATTGGATTTGGTGTACATGCAGCTCATTCGCGTTGCTGAGGTGACCTCAGGGTCCTCTAGACTTTGTGACAGTGTTCCTGGGGACTGTCTCGAGATCCATCAAGCAAGTCGAGGCTCCTTACATTTTTGATGGGGTCACGGAATTGCTCTGCATGCAAAGAAAGGGAATCGGGCCTCATCTCACTTCGAGGGGGAAGTCTCATGGTTTTTCTCGAGTTGCGGCGGGGAACATGGGGTATATTCTCGAGTTATGGCGGGGATGGACCTTCAAGACTCGTGTTTGTTCACCGACGACAGGACTCCTGTCTAGTTAGGAGGGACAACTCAGAAATCTCTTCGAGGTTGGGCAGGGCAAAAGGGACGGTTCTCAAGGTGAGGGGGGAGACCCAGGGTCCCTTTCAGTGCCACAGTGTTATTGGGATTCCTATCAATGTTCAAGAATAGTCAGGCCTCGTCACTTTTTGAAGCAGTAAAACTCTGCCTTCCTGTCGAGGTGTCAAAGGGATGTGGGGCATTCCTTCGAAATGAGGCGGGGACCTAGGGCTTTCTCTAGGGTCTTCACAGGGGATTCAGACATCCCTTCATCTTGTCAGATGGAAGAGGAGCCTGTATTCAAGCCACAGCAAGGAAATCCGGCCTCCTTTCGAGTCAGGCCTTCTCGGTGTATATTCCACTTGAGGCAGCAAACTAAGGGTTCCTCCCACATACCTATTGCTGAGAGAATTCTCCCCTTGAGGTGCTTGTGGAAAGTTGGGATACGGCTTGAGTCTAAGCCATGGAATCACCTCTGATCTCCAGACGATTTGGGGTACACGGATCATTCCTCGAGTTGCTCTGCTGAACTTGGTATTCCTCTAAACTTGGGACGGTGTTCTCGGGGAATCTCTGGAGTTGGCAAAAGGAAGTCAAGCCACTGGTCGTGTTTGGTGGGGAACGGGGGATGGCTCGGGAGTCAATTCAGTGTAATCGGGCCTCATCTCGAGTAGATTTGGGGTATATGGAGCTCATTCTCGTTGCTGGGGTGACCTCAGGTTCCCTCTAGAGACTAGTTACAGTGTTCTTGGGAACTCTGTCGAGATCCATCAAGCAAGTCGAGGCTCCTTACCTGTTTCATGTGGATCAAGCAATTGCTCTGCATGCAATCCAGGGGACTCGGGCCTCATCTCGCTGCGAGGGGAAAGTCTCATGGTTTTTCTCGGTTGGCGGTGGGGAATCTGGGGTATATTCTCGAGTTACGGCGGGATGGCCCTTCAAAACTCGTGATTCTTCTGCGACGTAAGGACTCCTCTCTAGTTACGAGGGACCACTCAGGAATCTCTTCGAGGCTGGGCAGGGCAAAAGGGACGCTTCTCGAGGTGAGCCGGGAGATCCAGTGTCCCTTTAGAGCCAGTCGGATATTGGGATTCCTATCAATGTTCAAGAGGAGTCAGGCATCGTCACCTTTTGAAGCAGTGAACTCTGCGTGCCTCTCGAGGAGTCGAAGAGATGTGAGGCATTCTGTCGAAATGAGGCGGGGACCTTGGGCTTTCTCTAAGGTCTCCACATATGATTCAGACATCATTTCAAATTGTGAGATGAAATACGAGCCTGTAATCAAGCCACTGTAAGAAAATCCGGCCTCCTTTCGAGTCAGGCTTTGTCGGTGTATATTCCACATGAGGCAGCAAATTCAGGGTCCCTTCCACATGACTATTGCTGAGTGATGCCCTCTCTTGAGCTGTTTGTGGAAGGTGGGCATACGTCTTGAATCTAGGCCAGGGAAGCAGCTCTCATCTCGAGCCGATTTGGGGTACACGGAGCATTCCTCGAGTTGCTGTGCTGAAATTGGTGTTCCTCTATACTTGGGACGGTGTTGTCAGGGAATTTCTGGAGTGGCCTAAAGGAAGTCAAGCCACAGGTCGTGCTTGATGGGGATCGGGGCATGGCTTTGGAATCAATGCAGGGGAATCGGGCCTCATATCGAGCGGATTTGGGGTACGTGGAGCTCCTTCGCGTTGCTGGGGTTACCTCAGGGTCCCTGTAGACTTGTGACATGTTTCTTGGGACTGTCTCGAGATCCAACAAGCAAGTCGAGGCTCCTTACATGTTTGATGGGGATCACGGAATTGCTCTGCATGCATTGAAGGGAAATCGGGGCTTATCTGACTTCGAGGGGTAAGTCTCATTGTTTTTCTAGAGTTGGGGCGGGAACCTGGGGTATATTCTCGAGTTATGGCTGGCATGGCCATTCAAAACTCGTGTTTGTTCAGAGACTTCAGGACTCCTGTGTAGTTACCAGAGTCAACTCAGGTATCTCTTCGAAGCTTGGGAGGGCAAAAGGGTCGCTTCTCGAGGTGAGGCTGGAGACCCAGGGTCACTTTCCAGCAGCCACAGGGATATTGGGATTCCTCTCAATGTTCAAGAGGTGTCAGGCATCGTCACCTTTTGAAGCAGTCAACGCTGCTGCGTGCCTCTCGAGGTTTCAAAGGGATGTGAGTCATTCCGTGGAAATGAGGCGTTGGCCTAGAGCTTTCTCTAGGGTCTCCACAGCGGATTCATACATCCCTTCATCTTGTGAGATAAAAGATGAGCTTGTATTCAAGCCACTGCAAGAAAATCCGGCCTCCTTTCGAGTCAGGGCTTCTAGGTGTATATTCCACTTGAGGCAGCAAATTCAGTGTCCCTCCCATATAACTATTGCTGACACAATCCTCTTCCTGAGGTGCTCGTAGTATGTTGGCATAGGTCTTGAGAATAAGCCAGGGAATCAGCTTTCATCTCCCGATATTTTGGTTTACGGAGCAATCCTCAAGTTGCTGTGCTGACTTGGTGTTCCTCTAAACTTGGGACGGTGTTCTCGGGGAATCTCTGGGTGGCCTACAGAAAGTCAAGCCACTGGTCGTGTTTGATGGGGAATGGGGGATGTCTCTGGAGTAAATTCATGGGAATCGCGGCTCATCTCGATTTGATTTGGTGTACATGCAGCTCATTCGCGTTGCTGAGGTGACCTCAGGGTCCCTCTAGACTTGTGACAGTGTTCCTGGGGACTGTCTCGAGATCCATCAAGCAAGTCGAGGCTCCTTACATTTTTGATGGGGTCACGGAATTGCTCTGCATGCAAAGAAAGGGAATCGGGCCTCATCTCACTTCGAGGGGGAAGTCTCATGGTTTTTCTCGAGTTGCGGCGGGGGAACATGGGGTATATTCTCGAGTTATGGCGGGGATGGACCTTCAAGACTCGTGTTTGTTCACCGACGACAGGACTCCTGTCTAGTTAGGAGGGACAACTCAGAAATCTCTTCGAGGTTGGGCAGGGCAAAAGGGACGGTTTCAAGGTGAGGGGGGAGACCCAGGGTCCCTTTCCAGTGGCCACAGTGTTATTGGGATTCCTATCAATGTTCAAGAATAGTCAGGCCTCGTCACTTTTTGAAGCAGTAAACTCTGCCTTCCTGTCGAGGTGTCAAAGATGTGGGGCATTCCTCGAAATGAGGCGGGGACCTAGGGCTTTCTCTAGGGTCTTCACAGGGGATTCAGACATCCCTTCATCTTGTCAGATGGAAGAGGAGCCTGTATTCAAGCCACAGCAAGGAAATCCGGCCTCCTTTCGAGTCAGGCCTTCTCGGTGTATATTCCACTTGAGGCAGCAAACTAAGGGTTCCTCCCACATACCTATTGCTGAGAGAATTCTCCCCTTTGAGGTGCTTGTGGAAAGTTGGGATACGGCTTGAGTCTAAGCCATGGAATCACCTCTGATCTCCAGACGATTTGGGGTACACGGATCATTCCTCGAGTTGCTCTGCTGAACTTGGTATTCCTCTAAACTTGGGACGGTGTTCTCGGGGAATCTCTGGAGTTGGCAAAAGGAAGTCAAGCCACTGGTCGTGTTTGGTGGGGAACGGGGGATGGCTCGGGAGTCAATTCAGTGTAATCGGGCCTCATCTCGAGTAGATTTGGGGGGTATATGGAGCTCATTCTCGTTGCTGGGGTGACCTCTGGTTCCCTCTAGACTAGTTACAGTGTTCTTGGGAACTCTGTCGAGATCCATCAAGCAAGTCGAGGCTCCTTACCTGTTTCATGTGGATCAAGCAATTGCTCTGCATGCAATCCAGGGGACTCGGGCCTCATCTCGCTGCGAGGGGAAAGTCTCATGGTTTTCCTCGGGTGGCGGTGGGGATCTGGGGTATATTCTCGAGTTACGGCGGGATGGCCCTTCAAAACTCGTGATTCTTCTGCGACGTAAGGACTCCTCTCTAGTTACGAGGGACCACTCAGGAATCTCTTCGAGGCTGGGCAGGGCAAAAGGGACGCTTCTCGAGGTGAGCCGGGAGATCCAGTGTCCCTTTAGAGTAGCCAGTCGGATATTGGGATTCCTATCAATGTTCAAGAGGAGTCAGGCATCGTCACCTTTTTTTGAAGCAGTGAACTCTGCGTGCCTCTCGAGGAGTCGAAGAGATGTGAGGCATTCTGTCGAAATGAGGCGGGGACCTTGGGCTTTCTCTAAGGTCTCCACATATGATTCAGACATCATTTCAAATTGTGAGATGAAATACGAGCCTGTAATCAAGCCACTGTAAGAAAATCCGGCCTCCTTTCGAGTCAGGCTTTGTCGGTGTATATTCCACATGAGGCAGCAAATTCAGGGTCCCTTCCACATGACTATTGCTGAGTGATGCCCTCTCTTGAGCTGTTTGTGGAAGGTGGGCATACGTCTTGAATCTAGGCCAGGGAAGCAGCTCTCATCTCGAGCCGATTTGGGGTACACGGAGCATTCCTCGAGTTGCTGTGCTGAAATTGGTGTTCCTCTATACTTGGGACGGTGTTGTCAGGGAATTTCTGGAGTGGCCTAAAGGAAGTCAAGCCACAGGTCGTGCTTGATGGGGATCGGGGCATGGCTTTGGAATCAATGCAGGGGAATCGGGCCTCATATCGAGCGGATTTGGGGTACGTGGAGCTCCTTCCGCGTTGCTGGGGTTACCTCAGGGTCCCTGTAGACTTGTGACATGTTTCTTGGAGACTGTCTCGAGATCCAACAAGCAAGTCGAGGCTCCTTACATGTTTGATGGGGATCACGGAATTGCTCTGCATGCATTGAAGGGAAATCGGGGCTTATCTGACTTCGAGGGGTAAGTCTCATTGTTTTTCTAGAGTTGGGGCGGGAACCTGGGGTATATTCTCGAGTTATGGCTGGCATGGCCATTCAAAACTCGTGTTTGTTCAGAGACTTCAGGACTCCTGTGTAGTTACCAGAGTCAACTCAGGTATCTCTTCGAAGCTTGGGAGGGCAAAAGTGTCGCTTTCTCTCGAGGTGAGGCTGGAGACCCAGGGTCACTTTCCAGCAGCCACAGGGATATTGGGATTCCTCTCAATGTTCAAGAGGTGTCAGGCATCGTCACCTTTTTTTGAAGCAGTCAACGCTGCGTGCCTCTCGAGGTTTCAAAGGGATGTGAGTCATTCCGTGGAAATGAGGCGTGGCCTAGAGCTTTCTCTAGGGTCTCCACAGCGGATTCATACATCCCTTCATCTTGTGAGATAAAAGATGAGCTTATTCAAGCCACTGCAAGAAAAAAATCCGGCCTCCTTTCGAGTCAGGGCTTCTAGGTGTATATTCCACTTGAGGCAGCAAATTCAGTGTCCCTCCCGCATAACTATTGCTGACACAATCCTCTTCCTGAGGTGCTCGTAGTATGTTGGCATAGGTCTTGAGAATAAGCCAGGGAATCAGCTTTCATCTCCCGATATTTGTGGTTTACGGAGCAATCCTCAAGTTGCTGTGCTGACCTTGGTGTTCCTCTAAACTTGGGACGGTGTTCTCGGGGAATCTCTGGGTGGCCTACAGAAAGTCAAGCCACTGGTCGTGTTTGATGGGGAATGGGGGATGTCTCTGGAGTAAATTCATGGGAATCGCGGCTCATCTCGATTGGATTTGGTGTACATGCAGCTCATTCGCGTTGCTGAGGTGACCTCAGGGTCCCTCTAGACTTGTGACAGTGTTCCTGGGGACTGTCTCGAGATCCATCAAGCAAGTCGAGGCTCCTTACATTTTTGATGGGGTCACGGAATTGCTCTGCATGCAAAGAAAGGGAATCGGGCCTCATCTCACTTCGAGGGGGAAGTCTCATGGTTTTTCTCGAGTTGCGGCGGGAACATGGGGTATATTCTCGAGTTATGGCGGGGGGATGGACCTTCAAGACTCGTGTTTGTTCACCGACGACAGGACTCCTGTCTAGTTAGGAGGGACAACTCAGAAATCTCTTCGAGGTTGGGCAGGGCAAAAGGGACGGTTCTCAAGGTGAGGGGGGAGACCCAGGGTCCCTTTCCAGTGGCCACAGTGTTATTGGGATTCCTATCAATGTTCAAGAATAGTCAGGCCTCGTCACTTTTTGAAGCAGTAAACTCTGCCTTCCTGTCGAGGTGTCAAAGGGATGTGGGGCATTCCTTCGAAATGAGGCGGGGACCTAGGGCTTTCTCTAGGGTCTAGGCTTCACAGGGGATTCAGACATCCCTTCATCTTGTCAGATGGAAGAGGAGCCTGTATTCAAGCCACAGCAAGGAAATCCGGCCTCCTTTCGAGTCAGGCCTTCTCGGTGTATATTCCACTTGAGGCAGCAAACTAAGGGTTCCTCCCACATACCTATTGCTGAGAGAATTCTCCCCTTGAGGTGCTTGTGGAAAGTTGGGATACGGCTTGAGTCTAAGCCATGGAATCACCTCTGATCTCCAGACGATTTGGGGTACACGGATCATTCCTCGAGTTGCTCTGCTGAACTTGGTATTCCTCTAAACTTGGGACGGTGTTCTCGGGGAATCTCTGGAGTTGGCAAAAGGAAGTCAAGCCACTGGTCGTGTTTGGTGGGGAACGGGGGATGGCTCGGGAGTCAATTCAGTGTAATCGGGCCTCATCTCGAGTAGATTTGGGGTATATGGAGCTCATTCTCGTTGCTGGGGTGACCTCTGGTTCCCTCTAGACTAGTTACAGTGTGTTCTTGGGAACTCTGTCGAGATCCATCAAGCAAGTCGAGGCTCCTTACCTGTTTCATGTGGATCAAGCAATTGCTCTGCATGCAATCCAGGGGACTCGGGCCTCATCTCGCTGCGAGGGGAAAGTCTCATGGTTTTCCTCGGGTGGCGGTGGGGATCTGGGGTATATTCTCGAGTTACGGCGGGATGGCCCTTCAAAACTCGTGATTCTTCTGCGACGTAAGGACTCCTCTCTAGTTACGAGGGACCACTCAGGAATCTCTTCGAGGCTGGGCAGGGCAAAAGGGACTTCTCGAGGTGAGCCGGGAGATCCAGTGTCCCTTTAGAGTAGCCAGTCGGATATTGGGATTCCTATCAATGTTCAAGAGGAGTCAGGCATCGTCACCTTTTGAAGCAGTGAACTCTGCGTGCCTCTCGAGGAGTCGAAGAGATGTGAGGCATTCTGTCGAAATGAGGCGGGGACCTTGGGCTTTCTCTAAGGTCTCCACATATGATTCAGACTCATTTCAAATTTGTGAGATGAAATACGAGCCTGTAATCAAGCCACTGTAAGAAAATCCGGCCTCCTTTCGAGTCAGGCTTTGTCGGTGTATATTCCACATGAGGCAGCAAATTCAGGGTCCCTTCCACATGACTATTGCTGAGTGATGCCCTCTCTTGAGCTGTTTGTGGAAGGTGGGCATACGTCTTGAATCTAGGCCAGGGAAGCAGCTCTCATCTCGAGCCGATTTGGGGTACACGGAGCATTCCTCGAGTTGCTGTGCTGAAATTGGTGTTCCTCTATACTTGGGACGGTGTTGTCAGGGAATTTCTGGAGTGGCCTAAAGGAAGTCAAGCCACAGGTCGTGCTTGATGGGGATCGGGGCATGGCTTTGGAATCAATGCAGGGGAATCGGGCCTCATATCGAGCGGATTTGGGGTACGTGGAGCTCCTTCGCGTTGCTGGGGTTACCTCAGGGTCCCTGTAGACTTGTGACATGTTTCTTGGAGACTGTCTCTCGAGATCCAACAAGCAAGTCGAGGCTCCTTACATGTTTGATGGGGATCACGGAATTGCTCTGCATGCATTGAAGGGAAATCGGGGCTTATCTGACTTCGAGGGGTAAGTCTCATTGTTTTTCTAGAGTTGGGGCGGGAACCTGGGGTATATTCTCGAGTTATGGCTGGCATGGCCATTCAAAACTCGTGTTTGTTCAGAGACTTCAGGACTCCTGTGTAGTTACCAGAGTCAACTCAGGTATCTCTTCGAAGCTTGGGAGGGCAAAAGTGTCGCTTCTCGAGGTGAGGCTGGAGACCCAGGGTCACTTTCCAGCAGCCACAGGGATATTGGGATTCCTCTCAATGTTCAAGAGGTGTCAGGCATCGTCACCTTTTGAAGCAGTCAACGCTGCGTGCCTCTCGAGGTTTCAAAGGGATGTGAGTCATTCCGTGGAAATGAGGCGTTGGCCTAGAGCTTTCTCTAGGGTCTCCACAGCGGATTCATACATCCCTTCATCTTGTGAGATAAAAGATGAGCTTGTATTCAAGCCACTGCAAGAAAATCCGGCCTCCTTTCGAGTCAGGGCTTCTAGGTGTATATTCCACTTGAGGCAGCAAATTCAGTGTCCCTCCCGCATAACTATTGCTGACACAATCCTCTTCCTGAGGTGCTCGTAGTATGTTGGCATAGGTCTTGAGAATAAGCCAGGGAATCAGCTTTCATCTCCCGATATTTGTGGTTTACGGAGCAATCCTCAAGTTGCTGTGCTGACCTTGGTGTTCCTCTAAACTTGGGACGGTGTTCTCGGGGAATCTCTGGGTGGCCTACAGAAAGTCAAGCCACTGGTCGTGTTTGATGGGGAATGGGGGATGTCTCTGGAGTAAATTCATGGGAATCGCGGCTCATCTCGATTGGATTTGGTGTACATGCAGCTCATTCGCGTTGCTGAGGTGACCTCAGGGTCCCTCTAGACTTGTGACAGTGTTCCTGGGGACTGTCTCGAGATCCATCAAGCAAGCAAGTCGAGGCTCCTTACATTTTTGATGGGGTCACGGAATTGCTCTGCATGCAAAGAAAGGGAATCGGGCCTCATCTCACTTCGAGGGGGAAGTCTCATGGTTTTTCTCGAGTTGCGGCGGGAACATGGGGTATATTCTCGAGTTATGGCGGGGATGGACCTTCAAGACTCGTGTTTGTTCACCGACGACAGGACTCCTGTCTAGTTAGGAGGGACAACTCAGAAATCTCTTCGAGGTTGGGCAGGGCAAAAGGGACGGTTCTCAAGGTGAGGGGGGAGACCCAGGGTCCCTTTCCAGTGGCCACAGTGTTATTGGGATTCCTATCAATGTTCAAGAATAGTCAGGCCTCGTCACTTTTTGAAGCAGTAAACTCTGCCTTCCTGTCGAGGTGTCAAAGGGATGTGGGGCATTCCTTCGAAATGAGGCGGGGACCTAGGGCTTTCTCTAGGGTCTTCACAGGGGATTCAGACATCCCTTCATCTTGTCAGATGGAAGAGGAGGAGCCTGTATTCAAGCCACAGCAAGGAAATCCGGCCTCCTTTCGAGTCAGGCCTTCTCGGTGTATATTCCACTTGAGGCAGCAAACTAAGGGTTCCTCCCACATACCTATTGCTGAGAGAATTCTCCCCTTGAGGTGCTTGTGGAAAGTTGGGATACGGCTTGAGTCTAAGCCATGGAATCACCTCTGATCTCCAGACGATTTGGGGTACACGGATCATTCCTCGAGTTGCTCTGCTGAACTTGGTATTCCTCTAAACTTGGGACGGTGTTCTCGGGGAATCTCTGGAGTTGGCAAAAGGAAGTCAAGCCACTGGTCGTGTTTGGTGGGGAACGGGGGATGGCTCGGGAGTCAATTCAGTGTAATCGGGCCTCATCTCGAGTAGATTTGGGGTATATGGAGCTCATTCTCGTTGCTGGGGTGACCTCTGGTTCCCTCTAGACTAGTTACAGTGTTCTTGGGAACTCTGTCGAGATCCATCAAGCAAGTCGAGGCTCCTTACCTGTTTCATGTGGATCAAGCAATTGCTCTGCATGCAATCCAGCAATCCAGGGGACTCGGGCCTCATCTCGCTGCGAGGGGAAAGTCTCATGGTTTTCCTCGGGTGGCGGTGGGGATCTGGGGTATATTCTCGAGTTACGGCGGGATGGCCCTTCAAAACTCGTGATTCTTCTGCGACGTAAGGACTCCTCTCTAGTTACGAGGGACCACTCAGGAATCTCTTCGAGGCTGGGCAGGGCAAAAGGGACTTCTCTCGAGGTGAGCCGGGAGATCCAGTGTCCCTTTAGAGTAGCCAGTCGGATATTGGGATTCCTATCAATGTTCAAGAGGAGTCAGGCATCGTCACCTTTTGAAGCAGTGAACTCTGCGTGCCTCTCGAGGAGTCGAAGAGATGTGAGGCATTCTGTCGAAATGAGGCGGGGACCTTGGGCTTTCTCTAAGGTCTCCACATATGATTCAGACATCATTTCAAATTGTGAGATGAAATACGAGCCTGTAATCAAGCCACACTGTAAGAAAATCCGGCCTCCTTTCGAGTCAGGCTTTGTCGGTGTATATTCCACATGAGGCAGCAAATTCAGGGTCCCTTCCACATGACTATTGCTGAGTGATGCCCTCTCTTGAGCTGTTTGTGGAAGGTGGGCATACGTCTTGAATCTAGGCCAGGGAAGCAGCTCTCATCTCGAGCCGATTTGGGGTACACGGAGCATTCCTCGAGTTGCTGTGCTGAAATTGGTGTTCCTCTATACTTGGGACGGTGTTGTCAGGGAATTTCTGGAGTGGCCTAAAGGAAGTCAAGCCACAGGTCGTGCTTGATGGGGATCGGGGCATGGCTTTGGAATCAATGCAGGGGAATCGGGCCTCATATCGAGCGGATTTGGGGTACGTGGAGCTCCTTCGCGTTGCTGGGGTTACCTCAGGGTCCCTGTAGACTTGTGACATGTTTCTTGGAGACTGTCTCGAGATCCAACAAGCAAGTCGAGGCTCCTTACATGTTTGATGGGGATCACGGATCACGGAATTGCTCTGCATGCATTGAAGGGAAATCGGGGCTTATCTGACTTCGAGGGGTAAGTCTCATTGTTTTTCTAGAGTTGGGGCGGGAACCTGGGGTATATTCTCGAGTTATGGCTGGCATGGCCATTCAAAACTCGTGTTTGTTCAGAGACTTCAGGACTCCTGTGTAGTTACCAGAGTCAACTCAGGTATCTCTTCGAAGCTTGGGAGGGCAAAAGTGTCGCTTCTCGAGGTGAGGCTGGAGACCCAGGGTCACTTTCCAGCAGCCACAGGGATATTGGGATTCCTCTCAATGTTCAAGAGGTGTCAGGCATCGTCACCTTTTGAAGCAGTCAACGCTGCGTGCCTCTCGAGGTTTCAAAGGGATGTGAGTCATTCCGTGGAAATGAGGCGTTGGCCTAGAGCTTTCTCTAGGGTCTCCACAGCGGATTCATACATCCCTTCATCTTGTGAGATAAAAAGATGAGCTTGTATTCAAGCCACTGCAAGAAAATCCGGCCTCCTTCGAGTCAGGGCTTCTAGGTGTATATTCCACTTGAGGCAGCAAATTCAGTGTCCCTCCCGCATAACTATTGCTGACACAATCCTCTTCCTGAGGTGCTCGTAGTATGTTGGCATAGGTCTTGAGAATAAGCCAGGGAATCAGCTTTCATCTCCCGATATTTGTGGTTTACGGAGCAATCCTCAAGTTGCTGTGCTGACCTTGTGTTCCTCTAAACTTGGGACGGTGTTCTCGGGGAATCTCTGGGTGGCCTACAGAAAGTCAAGCCACTGGTCGTGTTTGATGGGGAATGGGGGATGTCTCTGGAGTAAATTCATGGGAATCGCGGCTCATCTCGATTGGATTTGGTGTACATGCAGCTCATTCGCGTTGCTGAGGTGACCTCAGGGTCCCTCTAGACTTGTGACAGTGTTCCTGGGGACTGTCTCGAGATCCATCAAGCAAGTCGAGGCTCCTTACATTTTTGATGGGGTCACGGAATTGCTCTGCATGCAAAGAAAAAGGGAATCGGGCCTCATCTCACTTCGAGGGGGAAGTCTCATGGTTTTTCTCGAGTTGCGGCGGGAACATGGGGTATATTCTCGAGTTATGGCGGGGATGGACCTTCAAGACTCGTGTTTGTTCACCGACGACAGGACTCCTGTCTAGTTAGGAGGGACAACTCAGAAATCTCTTCGAGGTTGGGCAGGGCAAAAGGGACGGTTCTCAAGGTGAGGGGGGGGGACCCAGGGTCCCTTTCCAGTGGCCACAGTGTTATTGGGATTCCTATCAATGTTCAAGAATAGTCAGGCCTCGTCACTTTTTGAAGCAGTAAACTCTGCCTTCCTGTCGAGGTGTCAAAGGGATGTGGGGCATTCCTTCGAAATGAGGCGGGGACCTAGGGCTTTCTCTAGGGTCTTCACAGGGGATTCAGACATCCCTTCATCTTGTCAGATGGAAGAGGAGCCTGTATTCAAGCCACAGCAAGGAAATCCGGCCTCCTTTCGAGTCAGGCCTTCTCGGTGTATATTCCACTTGAGGCAGCAAACTAAGGGTTCCTCCCACATACCTATTGCTGAGAGAATTCTCCCCTTGAGGTGCTTGTGGAAAGTTGGGATACGGCTTGAGTCTAAGCCATGGAATCACCTCTGATCTCCAGACGATTTGGGGTACACGGATCATTCCTCGAGTTGCTCTGCTGAACTTGGTATTCCTCTAAACTTGGGACGGTGTTCTCGGGGAATCTCTGGAGTTGGCAAAAGGAAGTCAAGCCACTGGTCGTGTTTGGTGGGGAACGGGGGATGGCTCGGGAGTCAATTCAGTGTAATCGGGCCTCATCTCGAGTAGATTTGGGGTATATGGAGCTCATTCTCGTTGCTGGGGTGACCTCTGGTTCCCTCTAGACTAGTTACAGTGTTCTTGGGAACTCTGTCGAGATCCATCAAGCAAGTCGAGGCTCCTTACCTGTTTCATGTGGATCAAGCAATTGCTCTGCATGCAATCCAGGGGACTCGGGCCCATCTCGCTGCGAGGGGAAAGTCTCATGGTTTTCCTCGGGTGGCGGTGGGGATCTGGGGTATATTCTCGAGTTACGGCGGGATGGCCCTTCAAAACTCGTGATTCTTCTGCGACGTAAGGACTCCTCTCTAGTTACGAGGGACCACTCAGGAATCTCTTCGAGGCTGGGCAGGGCAAAAGGGACGCTTCTCGAGGTGAGCCGGGAGATCCAGTGTCCCTTTAGAGTAGCCAGTCGGATATTGGGATTCCTATCAATGTTCAAGAGGAGTCAGGCATCGTCACCTTTTGAAGCAGTGAACTCTGCGTGCCTCTCGAGGAGTCGAAGAGATGTGAGGCATTCTGTCGAAATGAGGCGGGGACCTTGGGCTTTCTCTAAGGTCTCCACATATGATTCAGACATCATTTCAAATTGTGAGATGAAATACGAGCCTAATCAAGCCACTGTAAGAAAATCCGGCCTCCTTTCGAGTCAGGCTTTGTCGGTGTATATTCCACATGAGGCAGCAAATTCAGGGTCCCTTCCACATGACTATTGCTGAGTGATGCCCTCTCTTGAGCTGTTTGTGGAAGGTGGGCATACGTCTTGAATCTAGGCCAGGGAAGCAGCTCTCATCTCGAGCCGATTTGGGGTACACGGAGCATTCCTCGAGTTGCTGTGCTGAAATTGGTGTTCCTCTATACTTGGGACGGTGTTGTCAGGGAATTTCTGGAGTGGCCTAAAGGAAGTCAAGCCACAGGTCGTGCTTGATGGGGATCGGGGCATGGCTTTGGAATCAATGCAGGGGAATCGGGCCTCATATCGAGCGGATTTGGGGTACGTGGAGCTCCTTCGCGTTGCTGGGGTTACCTCAGGGTCCCTGTAGACTTGTGACATGTTTCTTGGAGACTGTCTCGAGATCCAACAAGCAAGTCGAGGCTCCTTACATGTTTGATGGGGATCACGGAATTGCTCTGCATGCATTGAAGGGAAATCGGGGCTTATCTGACTTCGAGGGGTAGTCTCATTGTTTTTCTAGAGTTGGGGGGGAAACCTGGGGTATATTCTCGAGTTATGGCTGGCATGGCCATTCAAAACTCGTGTTTGTTCAGAGACTTCAGGACTCCTGTGTAGTTACCAGAGTCAACTCAGGTATCTCTTCGAAGCTTGGGAGGGCAAAAGTGTCGCTTCTCGAGGTGAGGCTGGAGACCCAGGGTCACTTTCCAGCAGCCACAGGGATATTGGGATTCCTCTCAATGTTCAAGAGGTGTCAGGCATCGTCACCTTTTGAAGCAGTCAACGCTGCGTGCCTCTCGAGGTTTCAAAGGGATGTGAGTCATTCCGTGGAAATGAGGCGTTGGCCTAGAGCTTTCTCTAGGGTCTCCACAGCGGATTCATACATCCCTTCATCTTGTGAGATAAAAGATGAGCTTGTATTCAAGCCACTGCAAGAAAATCCGGCCTCCTTTCGAGTCAGGGCTTCTAGGTGTATATTCCACTTGAGGCAGCAAATTCAGTGTCCCCCCCGCATAACTATTGCTGACACAATCCTCTTCCTGAGGTGCTCGTAGTATGTTGGCATAGGTCTTGAGAATAAGCCAGGGAATCAGCTTTCATCTCCCGATATTTGTGGTTTACGGAGCAATCCTCAAGTTGCTGTGCTGACCTTGGTGTTCCTCTAAACTTGGGACGGTGTTCTCGGGGAATCTCTGGGTGGCCTACAGAAAGTCAAGCCACTGGTCGTGTTTGATGGGGAATGGGGGATGTCTCTGGAGTAAATTCATGGGAATCGCGGCTCATCTCGATTGGATTTGGTGTACATGCAGCTCATTCGCGTTGCTGAGGTGACCTCAGGGTCCCTCTAGACTTGTGACAGTGTTCCTGGGGACTGTCTCGAGATCCATCAAGCAAGTCGAGGCTCCTTACATTTTTGATGGGGTCACGGAATTGCTCTGCATGCAAAGAAAGGGAATCGGGCCTCATCTCACTTCGAGGGGGAAGTCTCATGGTTTTTTTTCTCGAGTTGCGGCGGGAACATGGGGTATATTCTCGAGTTATGGCGGGGATGGACCTTCAAGACTCGTGTTTGTTCACCGACGACAGGACTCCTGTCTAGTTAGGAGGGACAACTCAGAAATCTCTTCGAGGTTGGGCAGGGCAAAAGGGACGGTTCTCAAGGTGAGGGGGGAGACCCAGGGTCCCTTTCCAGTGGCCACAGTGTTATTGGGATTCCTATCAATGTTCAAGAATAGTCAGGCCTCGTCACTTTTTTTTTGAAGCAGTAAACTCTGCCTTCCTGTCGAGGTGTCAAAGGGATGTGGGGCATTCCTCGAAATGAGGCGGGGACCTAGGGCTTTCTCTAGGGTCTTCACAGGGGATTCAGACATCCCTTCATCTTGTCAGATGGAAGAGGAGCCTGTATTCAAGCCACAGCAAGGAAATCCGGCCTCCTTTCGAGTCAGGCCTTCTCGGTGTATATTCCACTTGAGGCAGCAAACTAAGGGTTCCTCCCACATACCTATTGCTGAGAGAATTCTCCCCTTGAGGTGCTTGTGGAAAGTTGGGATACGGCTTGAGTCTAAGCCATGGAATCACCTCTGATCTCCAGACGATTTGGGGTACACGGATCATTCCTCGAGTTGCTCTGCTGAACTTGGTATTCCTCTAAACTTGGGACGGTGTTCTCGGGGAATCTCTGGAGTTGGCAAAAGGAAGTCAAGCCACTGGTCGTGTTTGGTGGGGAACGGGGGATGGCTCGGGAGTCAATTCAGTGTAATCGGGCCTCATCTCGAGTAGATTTGGGGTATATGGAGCTCATTCTCGTTGCTGGGGTGACCTCTGGTTCCCTCTAGACTAGTTACAGTGTTCTTGGGAACTCTGTCGAGATCCATCAAGCAAGTCGAGGCTCCTTACCTGTTTCATGTGGATCAAGCAATTGCTCTGCATGCAATCCAGGGGACTCGGGCCTCATCTCGCTGCGAGGGGAAAGTCTCATGGTTTTCCTCGGGTGGCGGTGGGGATCTGGGGGTATATTCTCGAGTTACGGCGGGATGGCCCTTCAAAACTCGTGATTCTTCTGCGACGTAAGGACTCCTCTCTAGTTACGAGGGACCACTCAGGAATCTCTTCGAGGCTGGGCAGGGCAAAAGGGACTCGAGGTGAGCCGGGAGATCCAGTGTCCCTTTAGAGTAGCCAGTCGGATATTGGGATTCCTATCAATGTTCAAGAGGAGTCAGGCATCGTCACCTTTTGAAGCAGTGAACTCTGCGTGCCTCTCGAGGAGTCGAAGAGATGTGAGGCATTCTGTCGAAATGAGGCGGGGACCTTGGGCTTTCTCTAAGGTCTCCACATATGATTCAGACATCATTTCAAATTGTGAGATGAAATACGAGCCTGTAATCAAGCCACTGTAAGAAAATCCGGCCTCCTTTCGAGTCAGGCTTTGTCGGTGTATATTCCACATGAGGCAGCAAATTCAGGGTCCCTTCCACATGACTATTGCTGAGTGATGATGCCTCTCTTGAGCTGCTTGTGGAAGGTGGGCATACGTCTTGAATCTAGGCCAGGGAAGCAGCTCTCATCTCGAGCCGATTTGGGGTACACGGAGCATTCCTCGAGTTGCTGTGCTGAAATTGGTGTTCCTCTATACTTGGGACGGTGTTGTCAGGGAATTTCTGGAGTGGCCTAAAGGAAGTCAAGCCACAGGTCGTGCTTGATGGGGATCGGGGCATGGCTTTGGAATCAATGCAGGGGAATCGGGCCTCATATCGAGCGGATTTGGGGTACGTGGAGCTCCTTCGCGTTGCTGGGGTTACCTCAGGGTCCCTGTAGACTTGTGACATGTTTCTTGGAGACTGTCTCGAGATCCAACAAGCAAGTCGAGGCTCCTTACATGTTTGATGGGGATCACGGAATTGCTCTGCATGCATTGAAGGGAAATCGGGGCTTATCTGACTTCGAGGGGTAAGTCTCATTGTTTTTCTAGAGTTGGGGCGGGAACCTGGGGTATATTCTCGAGTTATGGCTGGCATGGCCATTCAAAACTCGTGTTTGTTCAGAGACTTCAGGACTCCTGTGTAGTTACCAGAGTCAACTCAGGTATCTCTTCGAAGCTTGGGAGGGCAAAAGTCGCTTCTTCTTCGAGGTGAGGCTGGAGACCCAGGGTCACTTTCCAGCAGCCACAGGGATATTGGGATTCCTCTCAATGTTCAAGAGGTGTCAGGCATCGTCACCTTTTGAAGCAGTCAACGCTGCGTGCCTCTCGAGGTTTCAAAGGGATGTGAGTCATTCCGTGGAAATGAGGCGTTGGCCTAGAGCTTTCTCTAGGGTCTCCACAGCGGATTCATACATCCCTTCATCTTGTGAGATAAAAGATGAGCTTGTATTCAAGCCACTGCAAGAAAATCCGGCCTCCTTTCGAGTCAGGGCTTCTAGGTGTATATTCCACTTGAGGCAGCAAATTCAGTGTCCCTCCCGCATAACTATTGCTGACACAATCCTCTTCCTGAGGTGCTCGTAGTATGTTGGCATAGGTCTTGAGAATAAGCCAGGGAATCAGCTTTCATCTCCCGATATTTGTGGTTTACGGAGCAATCCTCAAGTTGCTGTGCTGACCTTGGTGTTCCTCTAAACTTGGGACGGTGTTCTCGGGGAATCTCTGGGTGGCCTACAGAAAGTCAAGCCACTGGTCGTGTTTGATGGGGAATGGGGGGGGATGTCTCTGGAGTAAATTCATGGGAATCGCGGCTCATCTCGATTGGATTTGGTGTACATGCAGCTCATTCGCGTTGCTGAGGTGACCTCAGGGTCCCTCTAGACTTGTGACAGTGTTCCTGGGGACTGTCTCGAGATCCATCAAGCAAGTCGAGGCTCCTTACATTTTTGATGGGGTCACGGAATTGCTCTGCATGCAAAGAAAGGGAATCGGGCCTCATCTCACTTCGAGGGGGAAGTCTCATGGTTTTTCTCGAGTTGCGGCGGGAACATGGGGTATATTCTCGAGTTATGGCGGGGATGGACCTTCAAGACTCGTGTGTTTGTTCACCGACGACAGGACTCCTGTCTAGTTAGGAGGGACAACTCAGAAATCTCTTCGAGGTTGGGCAGGGCAAAAGGGACGGTTCTCAAGGTGAGGGGGGAGACCCAGGGTCCCTTTCCAGTGGCCACAGTGTTATTGGGATTCCTATCAATGTTCAAGAATAGTCAGGCCTCGTCACTTTTTGAAGCAGTAAACTCTGCCTTCCTGTCGAGGTGTCAAAGGGATGTGGGGCATTCCTTCGAAATGAGGCGGGGACCTAGGGCTTTCTCTAGGGTCTTCACAGGGGATTCAGACATCCCTTCATCTTGTCAGATGGAAGAGGAGCCTGTATTCAAGCCACAGCAAGGAAATCCGGCCTCCTTTCGAGTCAGGCCTTCTCGGTGTATATTCCACTTGAGGCAGCAAACTAAGGGTTCCTCCCACATACCTATTGCTGAGAGAATTCTCCCCTTGAGGTGCTTGTGGAAAGTTGGGATACGGCTTGAGTCTAAGCCATGGAATCACCTCTGATCTCCAGACGATTTGGGGTACACGGATCATTCCTCGAGTTGCTCTGCTGAACTTGGTATTCCTCTAAACTTGGGACGGTGTTCTCGGGGAATCTCTGGGTTGGCAAAAGGAAGTCAAGCCACTGGTCGTGTTTGGTGGGGAACGGGGGATGGCTCGGGAGTCAATTCAGTGTAATCGGGCCTCATCTCGAGTAGATTTGGGGTATATGGAGCTCATTCTCGTTGCTGGGGTGACCTCAGGGTCCCTCTAGACTAGTTACAGTGTTCTTGGGAACTCTGTCGAGATCCATCAAGCAAGTCGAGGCTCCTTACCTGTTTCATGTGGATCAAGCAATTGCTCTGCATGCAATCCAGGGGACTCGGGCCTCATCTCGCTGCGAGGGGAAAGTCTCATGGTTTTCTCGGGTGGCGGTGGGGATCTGGGGTATATTCTCGAGTTACGGCGGGATGGCCCTTCAAAACTCGTGATTCTTCTGCGACGACGGAAGGACTCCTCTCTAGTTACGAGGGACCACTCAGGAATCTCTTCGAGGCTGGGCAGGGCAAAAGGGACGCTTCTCGAGTGAGCCGGGGGAGATCCAGTGTCCCTTTAGAGTAGCCAGTCGGATATTGGGATTCCTATCAATGTTCAAGAGGAGTCAGGCATCGTCACCTTTTGAAGCAGTGAACTCTGCGTGCCTCTCGAGGAGTCGAAGAGATGTGAGGCATTCTGTCGAAATGAGGCGGGGACCTTGGGCTTTCTCTAAGGTCTCCACATATGATTCAGACATCATTTCAAATTGTGAGATGAAATACGAGCCTGTAATCAAGCCACTGTAAGAAAATCCGGCCTCCTTTCGAGTCAGGCTTTGTCGGTGTATATTCCACATGAGGCAGCAAATTCAGGGTCCCTTCCACATGACTATTGCTGAGTGATGCCCTCTCTTGAGCTGTTTGTGGAAGGTGGGCATACGTCTTGAATCTAGGCCAGGGAAGCAGCTCTCATCTCGAGCCGATTTGGGGTACACACGGAGCATTCCTCGAGTTGCTGTGCTGAAATTGGTGTTCCTCTATACTTGGGACGGTGTTGTCAGGGAATTTCTGGAGTGGCCTAAAGGAAGTCAAGCCACAGGTCGTGCTTGATGGGGATCGGGGCATGGCTTTGGAATCAATGCAGGGGAATCGGGCCTCATATCGAGCGGATTTGGGGTACGTGGAGCTCCTTCGCGTTGCTGGGGTTACCTCAGGGTCCCTGTAGACTTGTGACATGTTTCTTGGAGACTGTCTCGAGATCCAACAAGCAAGTCGAGGCTCCTTACATGTTTGATGGGGATCACGGAATTGCTCTGCATGCATTGAAGGGAAATCGGGGCTTATCTGACTTCGAGGGGTAAGTCTCATTGTTTTTCTAGAGTTGGGGCGGGAACCTGGGGTATATTCTCGAGTTATGGCTGGCATGGCCATTCAAAACTCGTGTTTGTTCAGAGACTTCAGGACTCCTGTGTAGTTACCAGAGTCAACTCAGGTATCTCTTCGAAGCTTGGGAGGGCAAAAGTGTCGCTTCTCGAGGTGAGGCTGGAGACCCAGGGTCACTTTCCAGCAGCCACAGGGATATTGGGATTCCTCTCAATGTTCAAGAGGTGTCAGGCATCGTCACCTTTTGAAGCAGTCAACGCTGCGTGCCTCTCGAGGTTTCAAAGGGATGTGAGTCATTCCGTGGAAATGAGGCGTTGGCCTAGAGCTTTCTCTAGGGTCTCCACAGCGGATTCATACATCCCTTCATCTTGTGAGATAAAAGATGAGCTTGTATTCAAGCCACTGCAAGAAAATCCGGCCTCCTTTCGAGTCAGGGCTTCTAGGTGTATATTTCCACTTGAGGCAGCAAATTCAGTGTCCCTCCCGCATAACTATTGCTGACACAATCCTCTTCCTGAGGTGCTCGTAGTATGTTGGCATAGGTCTTGAGAATAAGCCAGGGAATCAGCTTTCATCTCCCGATATTTGTGGTTTACGGAGCAATCCTCAAGTTGCTGTGCTGACCTTGGTGTTCCTCTAAACTTGGGACGGTGTTCTCGGGGAATCTCTGGGTGGCCTACAGAAAGTCAAGCCACTGGTCGTGTTTGATGGGGAATGGGGGATGTCTCTGGAGTAAATTCATGGGAATCGCGGCTCATCTCGATTGGATTTGGTGTACATGCAGCTCATTCGCGTTGCTGAGGTGACCTCAGGGTCCCTCTAGACTTGTGACAGTGTTCCTGGGGACTGTCTCGAGATCCATCAAGCAAGTCGAGGCTCCTTACATTTTTGATGGGGTCACGGAATTGCTCTGCATGCAAAGAAAGGGAATCGGGCCTCATCTCACTTCGAGGGGGAAGTCTCATGGTTTTTCTCGAGTTGCGGCGGGAACATGGGGTATATTCTCGAGTTATGGCGGGGATGGACCTTCAAGACTCGTGTTTGTTCACCGACGACAGGACTCCTGTCTAGTTAGGAGGGACAACTCAGAAATCTCTTCGAGGTTGGGGGGCAGGGCAAAAGGGACGGTTCTCAAGGTGAGGGGGGAGACCCAGGGTCCCTTTCCAGTGGCCACAGTGTTATTGGGATTCCTATCAATGTTCAAGAATAGTCAGGCCTCGTCACTTTTTGAAGCAGTAAACTCTGCCTTCCTGTCGAGGTGTCAAAGGGATGTGGGGCATTCCTTCGAAATGAGGCGGGGACCTAGGGCTTTCTCTAGGGTCTTCACAGGGGATTCAGACATCCCTTCATCTTGTCAGATGGAAGAGGAGCCTGTATTCAAGCCACAGCAAGGAAATCCGGCCTCCTTTCGAGTCAGGCCTTCTCGGTGTATATTCCACTTGAGGCAGCAAACTAAGGGTTCCTCCCACATACCTATTGCTGAGAGAATTCTCCCCTTGAGGTGCTTGTGGAAAGTTGGGATACGGCTTGAGTCTAAGCCATGGAATCACCTCTGATCTCCAGACGATTTGGGGTACACGGATCATTCCTCGAGTTGCTCTGCTGAACTT
>JAJLRB010005416.1:0-36900 GCA_020976825.1 Odocoileus hemionus | reverse complement strand
CGGCTTCTTTCGAGTCAGGGCTTCTGGGTTATATTCCACTTGAGGCAGCAAATCAGGTCCCCCCATTTTATTGCAGAGAAAAGCCTCCCCCTGAGTTTTGGGGGAAAGTGGGCATACGTTTTAAATTCTATCCCCGGAAATCCTCTCCCCTTGAGTGTTTTTGGGGGAAAAACAGGATTCCTCGATTTTTTTTGCTGAGTTATTTTTTTTAGTCGGGGGATGGTGTTTGGGGGAGTCTCTGAATTTCCCAAAAGGAATCAAGCCACGGGTCGGCTTGGGGGGAAAGGGGGAGGGCTTGAAGTCAATTCATGGGAATCTCCTCATCTCGAGTTATTTGGGGGTACAAGGTATCCTTCTCTTTGCGGGGGGTGACCACAGGGCCCCTTTAGATTGGACATGTTTTTGGGGGGGATGTCTCGAAATCATCATGAAAGTCGAGGCCCCCTTACATTTTGATGGGGATCCGGAATTGCTCGTGCAATGCACGGGAATTGTGCCATCTCACTTGGGGTGAAATTCTCAGGGGTTTTTCCCGATTTGCAGGGGGGGCTCGGGGATATTTCTCGATTAGGGCGGGGGGCCCTTAAAAATTCAGTTGTTCGGGGACCTCAGGATTCCTTTCTGTTAAGGGGGGACAACTCGGGGAATCTCTTCGAGGTTTGGGCAGGGAAAAAAAAGGGACCTTCCGGGGTAAGGGGGAATCCGGGGCCCCTTTTCCCAGTAGCCACGGATTTGGGATTCCTATCAATGTTCAAGAAGTGTAGGCTCGTCACGTTTAAAGCGTGGATCTCCCGTGTCTCTGAGTGTCAAAGAAGTGAGGCACTCCTCGAAATGGGTGAAAATTTTGGCTTTTCTGGCCCCAAAACGGGGGATTCAGACCCCTTCAATGTGGTAGAGACGGCCTGAAAGCCATGCAAGGAAATCCGGCCTTCTATCAAACAGTGCTTCTGGGTGTATTTTCCCATTTGACCCAGAATTCGGGGCACTCCCCATACCTTTCCTGAGAGAAGCCCCCTCTTGAGTTGCTTGGGGAAAGTTGGATACACTTTTTTCACCCCCGGAAATCAGTTTCTCATTCGAGACAATTTGGGGGGTACACTGGCATTCCTCGATTTTTTGTCCTGAAATTGGTGTTTCTCTAGTGTGGGAAGGTTTTCTCGGGGAATTTTAAAGTTGCCATGGGAATTTAAAACCATGGTCGTTTTTTGATGGGGAACATGGAGGTCTGAAGTCATGATGGAAGGGGATCCTAAAATTGTTTTCTGTACAAGGTGATACTCTCGTTGGGTTTGTGCCCACGGGTCCCTCAGATTTTGCTGGTTTTGGGGAGTCTTAAAATCCATCATGAAAGTCGAGGCTCCCTACATGTTCGGGGGATCCGAATAGCCTGCAGAAATACAGTGGAATGGGCCTCATTCAATTCGAGGCGGAAGTCTCATTTTTTTCTTACTTGCGGTGGGGATCTGATCTATATCTCGATTTGGGGGGAGGGGGGCCCCTTCAAAACACGTTTTTTTCACCATGTCATACCCCCTATCTTTTTTCGAGGGACACACCCGGGAAAATCCTTCGGGGTTGGAGGGAAAAAAGGGCCCTTCTCGATGTGGGGCTGGGACCAGGTTCCTTTCCAGTAGCCCAGGGACTTTGGGGGTTTTCCTATCAAGTTCACAGGAGTAGGCCACACCTTTTAAAAGCAGTCGCTCCGCGTACCTCTCGGGGTGTCAAAGGATGTGAGACATTCCATCGAAATGAGGGGGGGGCCTATGGTTTTTCTCTAGGTTCCACGGGGGATCAGAATGCCTTCTTTTTGTGGATGAAAGGCAAACCCTCGTTTCAAGCCCCTGCAAGGAAATCCGGCCTTTTTTAAAATTCGGGGCTTTTCGGTGTATTTTCCATTGTGGCAGTAAAAGGGTCGTTTCCCGCATATCTACTGCTGAGAAAAAACCCCCTTGATTGCTTGTGGAAATTTGGGCATTGTCAAATTTAAAAACCAGGGAATCAGCTCTCATCCGAGCGATTAGGGGTAACGGAGCATTCCTTGAGTTGCTGTGGGGAACTTGGTTTTCCCTCAGATTTGGGAGGTGTTCTCGGGGGATTCTGGATTGCCAAAGGAAGTAAAATGACTGTTCGTGTTTATGGGGAAGGGGGAGGGTGTGAGTGAATCATGGGATTCGGGGCCTCATTCGTTTGATTTGGGGGTCAGGGAGCCCTGCCGTGCTGGGGAAACCTGGGGCCCCGCTAAATTTGTGACACTATTTTTGGGGACGTCTCGGACATAAGCAAGTAAAAATCCTTACTGTTTGAGGGGGATCACGGAGTTGTCGCATGCACTGCGGGGTTTCGAGCCTTATCCCCTTTCGGGGGGAAAACTCATTTTTTTTTCCCAGTGGGGCAGGGGCCTGGCGATAATCTCGGTTAGGGCGGGGATGGCCCTTCAAAACTCGTGTTGTACAGCAACCCCGGTCTCCTGTCTAGTTATGAGGGAATCAAATCCCTCGAGTCTTGGCAGCGCAAAGGGAAGCGCTCTCGGTTAGGTGGAGGCCCAGGTTCCTTTCCAGAATCCCATGATATTGGGTTTACATCGTGTTCAAAAGGGTAGGCTGTTACCCTTTTTAGGGTTGAAAAACCAGTGCCTTCGTGGGGTTAAGGATTGAAACATTCCGTCAAATGAAAAACGGGCTATGGCTTTTTTAGCGTCTCCAAAAGGGTTTGGCAATCCCCTTAACTTGTGAATTAAGGACAAACCTGTATTCAAACTACTAAGGGAAATCCCCCCCTCCTTTCGAGTCAGGGTTTTTTTGGGTATATTCCACTTGAGGCAGCACACTCAAGGTCCTCCCAAAGTCTTACTGGGAATCCTCCCCCGATTGCTTGTGGGGAAAATTGGGAAAGTCTTAGTCCCAAGCCCGGGAACAGCTCTCACCCCGAAACGAGTTGGGGTACAGAGCATTCCTCGATTTTCTGTATGAACTCTTGTTTCTCTAGTGTGGGCGGTTCCCCGGGGAGTTTCGAAGTTACCAAAGGAAGTGAAGCCCCTGGTCGTGTTTTATGGGGGAAGGGGGATGGTCTGAATCAATCATCGGGAAACTGGCCTTTGTCTCGAGTTGATTTGGGGTACAAGGTGATACTTCTCTTTTCCCGGGCTGACCACGGGGCCCCCCTACACTTGTGCAGGGTTTGGGGATGTCTAGAAACCTCATGCAAGTCGAGGGTTTTAAATGTTTGATGGGGGTCACGGGAATTTCTCTGCATGCAAAGCACGGGAATTGCGTTCTCACTTTGAGGTAATCTCACGGGGTTTTTCCCCCGGTTTCAGCGGGGCCCCGGGGTATATTCTCGAGTTACGGCGGGGTGGCCCTTCAAAATTTTGGTGTTTGTTCGGAACCTCGGACTCCCAGTTACGAGGGACACCCCAGGAATGTCCCCGAGGTGGCAGGGGAAAAAAGGGGCGCTTTTTCCCAGGTTTAAGGCGGGAAACCTGGGTCTCTTTCCAGTAGCCCAGGATTATTGGTATTTCTGTCAATGTTCAAGAATTTCATATCATCACGTTTTTTAAACAGTGTTCCGCGTGTCTCTGGGTGTCAAAAAGATGTGAGGACTCCGTCGAAAAGAGGCGGGGACCTATGGCTTTTTTTTTTGGCTACAGAGGGGATTCAGATAACCTTCATCTTGCGAGATGAAAAGACGGCCTGTGTTCAAGCCCCAAAACAAAATATTCCGGCCCTTTTATTTGGGAGGCTTCCAGTGTATTTCCCCTTTAGGGGAGCAATTTTGGGGAGTCCAATACCTATTTGGGGAAAGCCCCCCAATTGAGGTGCTTGTGGAAAGTTGGCATTTGTCTTTTTCTACGCCCGGTAACAGTTCATCTCGAACAATTGTGGTACATGGCATTCCTCGATTTCTGTCAATTGGTGTTTTTTAGTTGGGGGAAAGGGGGTTTTCGGGAAACTTGAATTGCCTGGAATTTTAAACCACTGGTCGTATTTATCGGGAACGTTGGGTGGGTCCCAAGTCAAAGCATCGGAATCGGGCCCCATCTTGAATTGATTTGTGGGACAAAGGGGATATTTCGTTGCTGGGGTGACCACAGGGTCCCTCTAGACATGTGATGATTCTTGGGGGGCTGTCTTTAAAACCCTTGCAAGTTTAGGTCCTTACAAATTTTTTGGGGTCCGGAATAGCTCTGCATGCAATACAGTGGAATCGGGGCCCCATCTCATTTGAGGGGGAATTATTGTTTTTCTTTGTTGCATGGGGATCTGGCTATTTTTCGAGTTAGGGGATTGATGGCCCTTCAAATCGTGTTTGTTCACGTTTCAACCCCCAAATTTTTTACAGGGAACATCAGGGATCTCTTCGAGGGGTTTGGGAGTGCAAAAGGAGCTTCGGAGGTAAGGTTGGAGACCGATTCCTTTTCCAGTGCACAGGGTTTTTGGGATTCATCAATGTTAAAATGTGTAGGGATCGTCAGTTTTTAAGCTTTATCCCTTTCCCCGTTTTCTCTGAGGTGTCAAAGAGTGTGAGGCCTCCGTCGAAATGGGCGGGGACTAGGCTTTCTTTTTGGTCTCGGGGGTTTCAGTATCCCTTCATTTGGAGATGAAAGCGAGCCCGTATTTAAGCCAAAACAAGGGAAAATTGCCCTTTTATTTAGCAGTGCTTTTCAGTGTATATTCCACTTGAGGCAGCAAAATTTAGGCCCGCTCCCCCCATACCTATTCCGAGGAAACCTCCAATTGAGGTGCTTGTGGAAAGTTGGCATCGTCTTGTTTCTACGCCAGGGAACCAGCTTCATCTCGAGACAATTTTTTGGGACACTGAGCATTCCCTCGATTTTCTGTCCTGAATTGTGTTTCTGTAGTGTGGGAAGGTGTTCTCGGGGAATCCTTTTAAGTGCCATAGGGAAATTTAAGCCATGGTTGTGTTTGTCGGGAACGGGGGATGGCTCGAAAACATGCACGGGAACGGGCCAACTCGAAATGATTTTCGGTACAAGGTATCTTCTCGTTTTGATGCCACAGTGCCCTCTAGGGCTTGTGACAGTGTTCTTGGGGGCTGTCTCGAAATCCATATGCAAGTCGAGGGTCCCCTTTCAAGTTTTATGGGGATCCGGGAAATTTCTCTGATGCAATGCGGGGGGAAACGCACTTCTCACTTCGAGGGGAATTCTCATGGGTTTTTTTGTGTTTCGCGGGGACCCGGGGATATTCTCAAGTTACGCCGGAAAATGGCCCTTTAAAAATCGGTTTGTTTAGGGACTCAGGGCTCCCGTCAGTTACCCGGGACCCTAGGAATCGTTCGAGGTTTTTTGGGGGTTTTTAAGGGGGGAAAAACGCTTTGCTTATAAGGCGGGGAAGACCCCCCCCCCCCGTGTCCCTTTACGAAGCCACAGGATATTTTGATTCCTTCGTTTTTTCAAGAGCAGTCAGGCAAACGTTACCTTTGAAGCGTTGAACTCCCCGTGCCCCCTCGGGGTCAAAGGTGTGGGCATTCCCTCGAAATAAAAGGGGACCCCATGGTTTCTTTAGCGTTTATAGGGATTAAACCATCCCTTCATCTTGTGAAATTAAAAAACAAGCCCGTATTCAAGCCACTGCAAGGAAAACCGGCCGCCTTTCAAATTAGGGTTCTTGGTGTATATTCCTTGGAAGCAAATTCAACTCCCTCCCCCATACCCTTTCTGAAAAAAAGCCTCCTCCTGAGTTTCTTTTGGAAGTTGGGGATAAAAACTTTGTCTAAGGCAGGGAATCACTCTCACCTCGAAACGTTTGGGGGTGCACTGAGCATTTCCGGGTTTTTGTGCTGAACTTGGTTTCCCCTTTGATTGGGGACGGTTTTTCTGGGGAAATTTAGAAGTTTCCAAAAGGGAAATCAAGCCATGGGGTTTTTGATCTGAAATGTGTATGGGTCTGAAGTCAATGCTCAGAATCGGGGTTTATCCTAATTGATTGCCGTAAAAAAGTGATATTTTTATTTCTGGGTGACCCCAGGGTCCCTCTAGAAAATGTGACTGTGTTTTGGAACTGTCTCGAAAACCTTTCTAAGTCAAGGGCCCCGACGTTTCTGGGGGTCACCGTATGCTTTTCAGCAATCTGTGGGTAGGCTCAATCACTTGAGGGGGGAAATCTCATGGTTTTTTTTTTTGCGATGGGGGTCTAGCTTATTTTCGAGTTAGGGGGGGGTGGGCCCTTTTAAAATGTGTTTTTTCAGCGACGTCGGGCTCCCTTTTAGTTACGAGTAAAACCCCAAAATCTTTCGAGGCTTGGGACGGGAAAAGGGGGCTTCGCGAGGTAAGGGGGAGACCCCGGGGGCCCTTTCCAGTAGCCACAAGGTATTGGGTTCCCATCAATGTTCAAGAGGGGTCAGGCATGTCACGTTTTGAAGCAGTGATCTCCGCGTGTCTCTCGAGTTGTCAAAGAGATGTGAGCAGTCCCTCAAAATGAGGAGGGGGGCCATGGCTTTCTCTGGGGCCCCCAGGTGATTCACATCCCATCAACTTTTGAGATGAAAACGGCCCGTATTCAAGCCACTGCAAGGAAATCCGACCTCCCTTTGATTCAGGGTTCCCGTGTATATTCCATTGAGGCAGCAAACCAGTCATCTCCCCCTACCCATTGCCGGGGAGACCTCCTTTGAGGGCTTTGGAAAGGTGGGATACGTTTTTTTTTACGCCAGGTAATCGCTCTATTCGAGAAAAAATTTTGGTTCACTTTTTTTCCTCGTTTTTTATGCTGACTTGCTGTTTCTTAGTGGTGGGACGGTTTTTTTGGGGTTTTGAAATTGCCCAAAGGGTCAAGCCATGGTGGTTTATGGGGAAAGATGGATGGCTCTGAAGTCAATTTTCGGAATCAGGCCCCGTCTCGAAATTTTTTGCGGGACAAGGTGTACCTTGTTTTGGTGTGACCCCCTGGTCCCTTAGACATGTGAGTGTTCTTTGGGGACGTCTCGAAATCCATCAGGGAAATCGAGGCTCCTTTATGTTTCATGGGGACCGGAAACTCTGTTTCGACAGGAATCGGGCCCCTCTCACTTTGGGGGAAGTTTAAGGTTTTTCTGTAGTTTTTGGTGGGGGTCACTATATTTCGGTTAGGCGGTGATGGCCCTTCAAAAAATCGTGTTTGTTCAGGGGCTTCACCTCCCATCTATTTTTGAGGGCCATCAGGAAACTCTTCGAAGGTTGGCCCGGGCAAAAAAGGGACCCTTTTTCGTGTTGAGGCTTGGGGGGGGAACCCAGGTTCCCTTTCCATTTTTTCCACAGGGATATTGGGATTGCTATCAAAGTTCAAAGAGGGGGCAGGCATGCCCTTTGAAGCGTGAGCTCCGCGGCCTCTGAGGGGTCAAAGGTATGTTGGATTCCATCGAAAAGAGGGGTGGAACTATGGCTTTTTTCTGGGGTTTGTAGGGGATTTTAAAACATCCCTTTATCTTGGAGATGAAAGATGAGCCCCGGTATTCAAGCCCCTGCAAGGGAAATCTGGCCTTTTTTCGAGTCAGGGCTTCTCGGTGTATATTCCCTTGAGGGGACAAAAACAAAAGGGACGCCCCATATTCTGTGACAGAAGACTCCTCTTGAGTTGCTTTGGGAAAGTTGGATTCTCTTAGTCTACGCCAGGGGAAACAGCTTCTCTCGAGTTTATTTTGGGGACAGGAGCATTCTCGAAATTGCTTGTGAACTTGGGATTCCCTTTGACATGGGGGGGTGTTCTTGGGGATCTCTGGGTTGCCCAAAAAGGGGTTTTAAAACAGGTCGTCGTTGTGGGGAAAGGCGGATGCTATGGGGTTTGAATACATGGGAAAAGAGCCTCATCTGATTTGATTTGGGGGACATGGGCCCTACCTTGCTGGGGGAACCCGAGGGGGCCCCCTTATTTTTACAATTTTCTTGGGGGCTGTCTCGAGATTCATCAAGCAAGTGAAGCTACTTACAGGGTTTTTTATGGGGGTTGGAATTTTTGCATGCAATGTAAAGGGGAAACGGCTTTATCTCTCTTTAAGGGATAAGTCTCATGTCTTTTCGAGCTGCGGCGGGTTCCAGGCATATAATCTCGAGTTAGGGCAAGGAAGGCCCTCAAAACTCGTGTATGTTCAGCAACGCCATGGACTTCTGTCTACTTATGAGGACACCTCAGGAATATTCTCGAGTCTATGAAGGGCAAATGAATACATCTCGAAGTTAGCTGGAGGCCCAGGTTCACTTTTCCGAACCACAGGTACATTGGGATTCCTATCAGATGTTCAAGAGGAGTCAGGCAATTGTTACCCTTTGAAGTTGTTGAACTCCCAGTTGCCTCTCGATGTTGTCTGCAGTAAGTGAAGCATTCCGTCCGTTCGATATGAATGGAGGACCTATTGCCGATCTTTAGCGTCTCCACAGGGGGATTCAGCCCGCCCTTCAATTATGACATGAAGACAAGCCTGTATTCAAGCCACTGCAAGGAAATTCCGCCTCCTTTCCGAGCAGGGCATTCTTGTAGTATATTTTCTACTTGGGGTAGCAAACTCAAAAGTCCCTCCCACAAATCTATTGCTCTGAGAAGCCTCCTCTTGAGTTGCTTGTGGAAAGTTGGCATACGTCTTGTTTCTCTTCTTTCTACGCCAGGAATCAGCTCTCATCTCGGATACAATTTGTGGTACAACTCTGAGCATTATCCCTCGATATTCTGTCCTTAGTCTGGTGTTTCTCTCTCTAGTCCATAGGAAGGTGTTGTCGGGGGAATCACTCTGAAGTTGCCATAGGAAGAAATCCAAGCCACCAGGTCGTGTTTGAAGGGGAACGGAGATGGGGCTCTGAAGTCAATGGCACATCGGAATCGTGCCTCATCTCGAATGGGAATTTCCGGTACAAATGTGATACTTCTTGTTTTTGCTGGGGTGACCACAGTAGCCCCTCTAGACTTGTTGACTGGGATTCTTAGGGACTGTCTAAGAAATCCATCATGCACTCGTAGAGGCTCGTACATGTTTCATGGGGAATCACGGAATAGCTCCTGCATGCAATACATGGGAATAGGGCTCTATTTTCATTTTGAGGGGTGAAATCCTCAATGGTTATCTTCCCGAGTTGGACAAGTGGGGATCTCCTATAATTCTCCAGTTAGGGCGGGGATGCCCTTCAAAACCTCGTGTTTGTTCACGGACGTAAGACCTCGTATCTATTTACGAGAGACACCTCAGGAATCTCTTTAGAGGCTTGGCAGGTCAAATAGGGACCCTTCTCGCGATGTGAGCGCTGAGAACCCCAGGGTTCCCATTCCCAGGAGCCACAAAGGAAATTGGTTTTCCTAACAATGTATCAAGAGGAGAAGTCAAGCATCATCACGTTTTTGAAGCAGTGAGCCTCCGCATGCCTCTTGAGGTGGTTCAAAGCGATGTTGAGGGCATTCCGTCAAAGTGAGAGCGGGACCTATGGCTTTCTCTAAGGGTTCTACACAACAGGGCACTACAGATATCCCTTCATCTTTGGTGAGATGAAAGACGAGATTGTATTCAAAAGCCACTGCGAATGAAATCCTGCCTTCTTTTCGAGTCAAGGCTTCTCAGTGTATATTCCACTTGAGGCCAGCACATTCAAGTCGCTTGGTCCCACATATGTACTGCAGATAGAAGACACCTCATGGAGTTGCTTGCTGGCAGTTAGGCGATAACGTACTTTTGATTCTACGCCAGGGAATCAGCTCTCATCTCGAGACAATTTTGGGGGTACACAAAAACATACCTCAAGTTACTGTGGCTGAACTTGTGTATTCCTCTATACATGGGACGGTGCTCACTGGGGACTCTCTGAAGTTGTCTAATGGGATGTAAAGCCACTGGTCTTCGTTTGATCTGAAACTGGGTGATCGCTATGAGAGTCAATGCATCAGAATCGAGCCTCGCATCTCTAATTGATTTTGCCATACAATGGAGATCCCCCCCTCCCGGGGGCCTGCTGCAGAGTTCCCACAGAGCGATCCCTGCTTAGACATTGTCACTGTGTTCTCCTGGGAACTGTCCTTGAAATTCCGATCCAAGCAAGTCGAAAGGCTCCTTACATGTTTCATGGGGATCAACGGAGTATAGCTCTGCATGCAATACTGCAGGGGAATCAGGCCTCATCTCACTTTCGAGGGGAAGTCTCATGGTTTTGCTCACTATTTGCGACGGGACCTCGCACTATAATCTCGAGTTAGGGGCGGGTATGGTCCTTTCAAAACTCGTGTTTGTTCAGCAAACTCAGACTCCCAGTCTAGTTACGAGGTACAACCTCCGGAATCTCCTCGAGGCATTGCAACTGCAAATGGGATGCACTCGCGGGTGATGCTGGAGACCCAGGTTCCCTTTCCTGTAGCCACAAGGATAATGGGATTCCTACAGTGTTCAAGAGGAATACAGGCATAGTTCGTACCGACGTTTGAAAAAGCAGTGATCTTCCCGCAGTGCCTCTCGAGTGTCAAAGGATATGAGTGCATTCCGTCGCCAAAATGGGAGGAGGGAGCATATGGCTTTCTCATTAAGCGTCCTCCACAGGTGAATTCAGTCAACCCAACTTCATATTGTGAAATGAAGGACACGAGGCCTGTATTCAAGCCACTGCAAGGAAATCCCGGCCTCCTATCCAGTCAGGGCTTCTCAGTGTAAGTCCACTTGAGGCCAGCAAATACAAGGTACATCTTTCCGACATATCTATTGCTGAGTAAGTAGCCTTATCTTGAAGTGCTTTGTGGAAATTTGGGCAATATGTCTGTGGAGTCTATCGCCAGGTAATCAGCCTTCTCACTCTCGAGATCGATTTCGGTTCACTATGAGCATACTTCGATTTTCAAGTGCTGAACTTGCTGTTCCTCTAGAGGTGGGACGGTGTTCATCGGTAAAAAAGAAAAAAAAAAAGAATAAAAAAGATTCCTCCTGAAGTTTCCAAATGGACGTCAAGCCACTGGTCTGTTTCATGGGAATGATGTGATAGCTCTGAAGTCAATTCATCGGAATCAGGCCTCGTCTCGATTGATTTGCGGTACAAGGTGATACGTCTGTTGCTGGTGTGACCACCAGTGGCCCCTCTAGACATGTACAGTGTTCTTGAGACTTTCCTCGAAATCCATCAGGCACAAGTCGAGGCTCCTTATATGTTTCATGGGGATCACGGAATAGCTCTGCAGCAGTACGAGTGGAAATCGGCCTCATCTCACTTCGAGTGGGAAGTCTCAAGGTTTTTTCTGTAGTTGCGGTGGGAGAATCTGAGCTATATTCTCGAGGTTAGGGGGTGAGGGGCCCTTCAAAACTCGTGTTTGATCAGCGACTTCAGGACTCCTATCTATTTATCGAGGACACATCAGGAATCCTCTTCGAGGCTTGGCAGGGCAACAGGGACCCTTCTCGATGTGAGGCTGGATGACCCAAGGTTCCCTTTCCAGTATCCCACAGGGATATTGGGATTCCTATCAATGTTCAAGAGGAGTCAGCACTCATCATCACCACCTTTTGAAGCAGTGAGCTCCGCGTGCCTCTCGAGGTGGTCAAAGGTATGTGTGGCATTCCATCGAAATGAGGAGTTGGAACTATGCTTTCCCTCTAGGTCTCTAGTAAGGGGATTAAGACATCCCTTTATCATGTGAGATGAAAGATGAGCCGGGTATTCAAGCCACTGCAAGGAAATCTGGCCTTCTGTTTCGAGTCAGGGCTTCTCGGTGTATATTCCACTTGAGGCAGCAAACTCAAGGGGTCGCTGCCGCATATTTACCTGCTGACAGAAGACTCCTCTTGAGTTTGCTTGTGGAAAGTTGGCATTCGTCTTAAGTCTACGCCAGGGAATCAGCTCTCATCTCAAAGATGATTTTGGGTACACGGAGCATTCTCGATGTTGCTGTGCTGAACTTGGTATTCCTCTAGACATGGGATGGTGTTCTGGGAATCTCTGGAGTTGCCTAAAGGACGTTAAAAAGCGAACTGGTTCTCGTTGATGGGGAATGGGGATGGCTCTATGGTTTGAATACATGGAATCGAGCCTCATCTCGGATTTGATTTGGGGTACATGGATCACCTCGCCTTGATTGGGTCACCTGAGGGTCCCGCTTGATTTGTGACAGTATTCTTGGGGACTGTCTCGAGATTCATCAAGCAAGTTGAAGCTCCTTACAGGTTTGATGGGGATCATGGAATTGCTCTGCATGCAAATGTAAGGGAATCGTGCTTCATCGTTCTCTTCGAGGCATAAGTCCATCATCGTTTTTCTAGAGCTTGCAGCGCGGACCTGGTCAATATTCTCGAGTTAGGGCGGGGATGGTCCTTCAAAACTCGTGATTGTTCAGCAAAGACAGGATTCCTGTCCTAGTTATGAGGGACACTATCAGGAATTCTCCTCGAGTCTTGACATGGCAAAAAAAAAAAAAAAAAGGGGGGGGGGATGACGTCTCGAGGTGTTAAGCTGGGAGACCCAGATGTTCCCTTTCCAGTAGTCAAAGGGATATTGGGATTCCTTCAATGTTCAAGAGGAGTGTCAGCATCGTTACCATTTGAAGCGTTGAACTCCCAGTGTCTCTCATCGTGGTGTCAAAAGAGGATGTGAGTGCATTCCGTCGAAATGAATGGGGACCTATGGCTTTCTTTAGCGCCTCCACAGGGGATTTCAGCCATCCCTTCATCTTGTGAGATGAGAGACGATGGCCTGTATTCAAGCCACTGCAAGGAAATCCGGCCCTCTTTTTCGAGTCAGGGCTTCTTGGTGTATATTCCACTTGAAGCAGCAAATCTCAAGGTCCCTCCCACATATCTATTGCTGAGAGAAGCCTCCTCTTGCAGTTGCTTTGTGGAAAGTTTGCATACATCTTAAGTCTACGCCAGGTGAATCAGCTCTCACCTCCAGACGATTTGGGGGTACACTGAGCATTCCTCGATTTTCCCTGTGCTGAACTTGGTGTTCTCTTTAGTCGTAAAGTGGACTATGTCCTCTGGGAATCTCTGAAGTTGCCACCTAGGAAAGTCAAGCCACTGGTCGTGTTTGATGGGGAACGGGGGATGGCTCTGAAGTCAATGCATCGGAATGTGGCCTCATCTCGATTGATTTGGGTACAAGGTGATCCATCTCGTTGCTTTGGGTGACCCACAGGCCTCCTCTAAACTTGTGACAGTGTTCTTGCGGACTGTCTCGAAATCCAACATGCAAGTCCAGGCTCCTTATATTTTTGAAGGGGATCACGGAATTGCTCTGCATGCAATGCATGGGAATTGCGGCCTATCTCACTTCGAGGGTGAAGTCTCACTGGTTTTTTCCAGAGATTTGCAAGCGGGGACCTTGGGTATATTTTTCGAGTTACGGCGTGTGGGGGGCTGGGGTGGCCCTTCAAAATTCGTGTTTGCTTCAGGGACCTCAGAACAACTGTCTAGTTACGAGGGACAAAAAAAAAAACTTCAGGAATCTCTTCGAGGCTTGGCATGGCAAAGGGACGCTTCGCGAAGTAAGTGGATGGAGACCCAGATTACATTTCCAGTAGCCACAGGGGATATTTAGATTCCTATCAATATTCAAGAAGAGTCAGGCATCGTCACGTTCTGAAGCAGTGATCTCCGCATGTCTCTTCGAGGTGTGTCAAAGGAGATGTGAGGCACTGAGTTCCGTCGAAATGAGGCCAGGACCTATGGCTTTCTCTAGGGTCTCCACATGGGATTCAGTCATCCCTTCATCTTGTGAATGAAAGAATAGCCTGTATTCAAGACACTGCAAGGAAATTCCCGGCCTCCTATCGAGTCAGGGCTTCTCAGTGTATATTCCATTTGAGGCAGCAAACTCAGGGCCAGCTCCCACATACCTATCGCTGAGAGAAGCCTCCTCTTGAGGTGCTTGTGGAAGGATGGAAATACGTCTTGAGTCTACGCCAGAGTAAACAGCTCTCATCTCGAGACGATTTTGTGTACACGAAGCTTTCCTTGAGTTGCTGTGCTGAACTTGGTTATTCCTCTAGACTTGGGATGGTGTTCTCGTGGAATCTCTGGAGTTGCCTAAAGGAATTAAAGCGACTGGTCATGTTTGATGGGGAATGGGTGATGGTGCTTGTGGGGTGAATGCATGGGAATCGAGCCTCATGCTTCGATTGATGATTTGGGTACATGAGAGCCTGCCTCGCCTTTCTGGGGTCACCTGAGTGTCCCGCTTGATTTCTGACACTATTCTTGGTGCCTGTCTCGAGATTCATCAAGCAAGTCGAAGCTCCTTACATGTTTGATGGGAATTACGGAGTTTCGGGTTGCTCTGCATTGTGTTGATGCTAGAGGGGCATCGAGCCTCATCTTGCTTCGAGGGGAACGCTCTCATGGTTTTTTTCTAGAACTGCGGCGGGGTCCTGGGCTAAGTCTCGAGTTAGGGCGGGGATGGACCTTCAAAAAAACTCGTGTTTCTTCAGCAACGCCTAGGACTCCCGTCTAGATATGAGGGACACCTGAAGAATCACCTCGAGTCTTGGCAGGGCAAAGGGACGCGTCTCGCGCTTAGAAAGGAGGGCCCAGATGCCCATCATTCCAGAAACCACAGGGATATTGGGATTCCTATCAGTGTTCAAGAGGAGTCAGGCATCGTTACCATTTGAAGCATTGAACTCCCAGTGTCTCTCGAGCTGGGTGTGTAGTCTAAGGATTGAAGCATTCTGTCGAAAAATGAACGCGGGACCTATGGCTTTCTTTAGCATCTCCACAGGGGATTCCGCCATCCCTTCATTTTGTGAGATGAAGGACTAAGTTCCTGTATTAAAGCCGATGCTGCAAGGAATCCGCCTCAATTTCGAGTCAGGGCTTCTTGGTGTATATTCCACGGTTGAGGCAGCATACTTCAATGTCCCTCCCCACATATCTATATGCTGAGAGAATCATCCTCTTGAGGTTGCTTGTGCAGGTTGAGCATATGTCTTAAGTCCTATGCCAAGGGAATCAGCTCTCTCACCTAGTAGACGATGTGGGGTTAACACTGAGCATTCCTCTATTTTTTCTGTGCTTAACTGTGTTTTCTTCTACTAGTCCGTGAGACGGTGATCTCCGGGAATTCATCTGAAAAGTTGCTTAAAAGAATTCAAGCCCACTGGTCTGTAAGATGGGAACGGGGGATAGCTCTGAAAAGTATCCCCAATGCATCAAGAATCAGGCCTCATCTCGATTGATATTGGGTACAAGGTGATCGTCTCTTTGCCGGTATGACACCACAGGTGCCCCTTCTAGAACTTGTATACAGTGTTTTCTTGGGGACTGTCCTCGAAAATCCCTCATTGCACGTCGAGGCCTCCCTTACATGTATCATGGGGATATGAAGGATATTCGGTCCTGCATGCCTACATGTGACTGTCGGCCTCATCTCACTTCGAGGGGAAATTCCTCTTGATGTTTTATTACTAGATGCCGTTGGAGATCTTTACTCTATTCTCGAGTAGGACGGGGCTGGCCCTTAAAGACTCGGGTTTTGTTCAGCGACGTCAAGACGCCCAGACTATATAAGATGGACCTACCTCAGGAATCTCTTCAAAGCTTCGCAGGGCAAAAGGGACCACATCTTCTCGATGTCAGGCTGGAGACCAAGGTTCCCTTTCCCGAATCCACAGGGATATAGGGATTCCTATCAATGATTCAAGATGACTCAGTCATCATCCCCCCCCACCCTTATTTGTTTAAGCAGTGAGCTCCAAGTGCCTCTCCGAGGTGTCGAAGGGATGTGAGGAGTTTTCCGTCGAAATGAGGCGGGGAGTTATGGGGATTCTTTATTCCTAGAGCTCATCCACAGTGTAATTCAGACATCACTTCATCTCGTGAGATGAAAGACTATCCTGAAATTTCAAGCAACTGCTATGAAATCCTGCTTCATTTTCGAGTTAGGGCTTCTCGGTGTAATATACCACTTCAGGCAGCAAACTCAATGTCCCTCCCACATATCTATTGCTGAGAGAAGCCATCCTCGTAGTTCCATGTGTAATGTTGGCATAACGTTCTTAAAACTGCTTACGCCAGTAATCAGCTCCACCTAAACCTCGAATTAATTGGGGTATACAGAGCATTACTTCGATTTTCTATGCTGAACGTCTGTGTTTCCTCTAGTCGTGGGATGGTGTTCTCCTGGGGAAGCTCAGAGTTGCCAAAGGAAGTCAAGCCCACTGTGTCGTGCTTGATGGGAAACAGGTATGGCTCTGAAGTCAATTCCTCGAATCTTTCCTCATCTCGAGTTGATTGGGTACAATTAATCCTTCTCAATGATGTCTGAACCACAGGCCAACCCTTCTAGACTTGTGACAGTGTTCTTGGGGCCGTGTCACGGAGATTCATCAAGCAAGTTGGAAGCAAGCTACAGGTTTGATGGGGATCAAGGAATTTGACCAGCATGCAATGTAAGGTATCGTGCTTCATCTCTCTTCAATGCAAAAGTCTCATCGTTTTCAGAGCTTCAGCGCGGACCTGGGGAAAATTCCGAGTTACGGCGGGGGGCCTTTAAAAATTTGTGTTTGTTTAGGACCTCAGGCTCTGCTAGTTCAGGAAAAATCAGAATCTCTTCGGGTTGGAAGGGGAAAAGGCACTTCGTGAGGTAAGGCGGGAGACCCCGGGTCCCTTTTTATAGTCACAGGGATAAATTTGGGGTTCCTTCAAGTTCAAGAATGTCAGGCACCCGTTTTTAAGCAGTGATCTCGGCGTGCTCTCGAGGTTCCAAAAAAGATGTAGGCGCTCCGTTAAAGTGGGGAAAACCCTTTGGGTTTTCTCTGGGCCTCAAAAGGGTATTCAGACTTCCTTTATCTTTTGAGAGAAGACGGCCTATATTCAAGCCACTAAGGAAATCCCGGCTTCTACGAGTCAGTGCTTCTCGGTGTATGTTCCCTTGAGCCAGCAAATTCAGGCACTCCCACATACCTTTTTCCCGAAGAACCTCCTCTTGAGTTTTCTTGTGGAAAGTTGGTTACGTCCCTTTTTTCTACGCCGGGAATCCTTCAACTCGAGACAATTTGCGACACGACACCCGATTTTTTTTCCTAACTTGGGGTTTCTTTTTCCCGGGGGAAGGTGTACTCGGGGTTCTGAATTCCATAGGATTCAAGTATGGGCGTGTTTGATGGGGAAAGGTGGATGGTTGAAATCAGGGGATCGGAAACGGGCCTCATCCGAAATTGATTTTCTGTACACGGTGATAATTCTCTTTGCTGGGAGACCACAGGCTCCCTTTAACATTGCTGTGTTTTTTGGGAACCCCTTAAAACCATCATGCAAGTCGAGGCTCCTACATGTTTCATGGGGGTCACGGGAATAGCTCTGCATGCAATACATGGAAAGGGCCTCATCTCAATTCGAAAAGGAAGCTCATTGTTTTTCCTAGTTGCGGTGGGATCTGATATATTTTTTCGGGTTTGGGGAGGGGGCCCTTCAAAACTCATGTTTTTTCACCATTCAGACCTCCATTATTACAGGGGGCACATCAAAACTCTTCGAGGGTTGGGAGGGCAAAAGGGACCCCTTTTCGATGTGAGGTGGAGACCCAGGTTCCCTTCCATACCACAGGGCATTGGATTCCCACAATGTTCAAGAGGGGGTCAGGCACACCCTTTTGAAGCAGTGGCTCCCGTACCCCTCGAGGTGTCAAAGGGAGTGAGGCATTTCCCTCAAGGGAGGGGCCTATGGCTTTCTCTTGGTTCCCAGGGGACTCTATCCCTATTTGTGAGATGAAAGCAAACTCTATTCAAAACCCATGCAAGGAAATCCGGGCCCTTCTTTCATTTGGGTTCTCGGTGTAATTCACTTTAGGGAGCTACACAAGGGCAAATCCGCATATTACGTGAGAGAAAACTCCTTGATTGCTGTGGAAAGTTGGCGTTCGCTTAATTCTAACCGGGGAATCAGCTCTCTTTTCGAGACGATTTTTGGGGACACGGAGCTTCCTTTAGTTCTGTGTGAACTTTTGGGTTTTCCCCTAGACTTGGGATGGTGTTCTCAGGGGAAACTCTGGGGTTTTCCTAAAAAGTAAAATGACTGTTCGTGTTTGTGGGGGAAAGGGGGATGGTGTGGAGTAATGCATGGGTTCGACCTCATCTCGATTTGATTTGGGGTACATGGAGCTCCTCCCGTGCGGGGTAACCTGAGGGGCCCGCTAAATTTGTGACACATTCTTGGGGGGCTGTCTCGGGTTCACAACAAGTCGAAGCTCCTTACATGTTTGATGGGATCACGGGGTTGCTCTCATGCACTCAGGGGGATGAGCCTTATCTCGTTCGGGGGAGAAATCCATTTTTTTTCTCCAGCTGCGGCAGGTCCGGGTTAACTCGAGTTAGGGGGGGGGATGGCCCTTCAAAATCGTGTTTTTTACGCAACGCCCGGGGCCCCGTCTAGTTAGAGGGGAACCCCGGAATCTCCTCGGGGTCCTTGGGAGCGCAAAGGGGAAAGCGTCTCTCGGTTTGGCTGGAGGCCCCGGGTTTCCCTTTTCCCAAAACCACAGTGATATTGGGATACCATCAGGTTCAAAAGGTCGGCATCGTTCCATTTGAAGGGTTTAAAACCCCGTCCCCTCATGTCTAAAGGGGTGAAACTTCCGTCGAATGAAACGGGGGCCAGGCTTTTTGCGTCCCAAAAGGGTTTTTAGCAATCCCCTTTATCTTGGAGATTAAGGACAAAACCCGAAATTTAAACTACTGAAGGAAATCCCCCTCCTTTCGGTCAGGTCTTATGGGTTAAACCACTTGAGGGAGCACCTCAAAGGCCCTCCCAAAGTCTATACTGAAGAATCCTCCTCCTGAGTTGCTTGTGGAAAGTTGGAAAAAATCTTTAAATCTAAGCCCGGAAACAGCTCTCACCTCAAACCCAGTTGGGGCCTGAGCATTCCTCGATTTTCTGTACTGAAATCGTTTTCTCTAGTCTTGGACGGTGTCCCCGGGGGAATTTCGAAGTTTCCAAAAGGGAAATGAAGCCACGGTTGTTTGAGGGGAAAAGGGGGATGGGCCCGAAGTCAATGCATCGGGAAACTGGCCTCGTCCCCCAGTTGATTTTGGGGGGACAAGGGAATCTCTTTTTCCCGGCTGACCACAGGGCCCCCCCACACTTTGGGCAGTGTTCTTGGGTTTTCTAGAAAAACCATCATGCAAGTCGAGGCTTCTTAAATGTTTGATGGGGGTCACGGGAAATTGCCGCATCAATGCCCCGGGGAAATTTCGCCTACTACTTCGAGGGAAAACTCACGGTTTTTTTCCCCAGTTGCAGCGGGGGCCCCGGGGTTATTTCGGTTACGGGCCCGGGGGGCCCTTTAAAATTTTTGTTTGTTCAGGAAACCCCGGACTCTAGTTACGAGGGGCCTCAGGGAAAGCCTCGAGGCTTGGGGCAAAAGGGGCCTTCGCAGTAAGGCGGGGAAAACCAGGTCTCTTTTCCGTAGCCACAGGATTATTGGGATTCTGTCAATGTTCAAAAATTTTCAGTACCACGTTTTGAAGCAGGATCTCCGGGTCTCTCGAGGTGTCAAAGAGATGTGAGGGACTCCGTCAAATGAGGCGGGGGCCTAGGTTTCTCTTGGTTAAGAGGGTTTAATAACCCTTTATTTGGAATGAAAGACGAGCCGTGTTCAAGCCAAACAAAATATTTCCCCCTTCTATTGAGTCAGGTTCTGTGTATATTCCCCTTGAGCAGAAATTTTGGGCAGCTCCACATACCCATTTGAGAGAACCTCCAATTGAGTGCTTGTGGAAAGTTGCATACGTCTTTTTCTTTTCGCCGGAACCAGTCTCACCGAGACAATTTGGGTACACTGAGCATTCCTCGATTTTTTGTCCTGAACTTGGTGTTTTTTATCGTGGGAAGGTTTCTCGGGGGTCTCTGAAATTGCCTAGGAATTCAAGCCCTGGTCGTATTTTTTATCGGGGAAGTTGGATGGCTCCGAACAATGCATCGGGAAACGGGCCTACTTGAATTGATTTGTGGTACAAGGTGATACTTCTCTTTGATGGTCTGACCACAGGCCCTTCTAACCTTTGTGACAGTGTTCTTGGGACTGTCTCATTCCTCGAAATTCATGCACTGCAATCGCGGCTCCTTACATGTTTGATGGGGATTCACGGAATAGCTCTGCATGCAATACTGGAATCGGGCTATCCAATAGAGGGGAAGCTCATTGTTTTTCTCTAGTTGCAGTGGGGACATATATTCTCGGTTAGGGCATTGATGGCCTTCAAAACCGGTTTTTTTCAGATTTTAGACCCCAATCTATTTAAAGGGGCCATCCGGGATCCTTCGGGCTTTGGGAGTGCAAAGGGGGCGCTTTGCGAGGTAAGGGTTTGGGGACCCAGTTCCCTTTCTAGCACAGGTATATTGGGTTCCTATCAATGTTCAAAAAGGCAGGCACGTCACGTTTTTTAACAGTGACTCCGAGTGTTGTCTCGAGTGTCAAAGCAGATGTGAGTCCATCGTACGAAAATGGAGGCGGGGACCTACGGCTTTCTTTATGGTTACAGGGGGTTTAGATATCCCTCATCTTGTGGGGAAAGACACCCGTATTCAAGCCAAAAAAGGAAATCCCCCTTTTATTGATCAGTGCTTCTCAGTGTAATTTTTACTTGAGGGAGCAATCAGGCCAGCTCCCAACCATTCCAAGAAGCCCCCCCAAATTTAGTGCTTGTGGAAATTGGGGTACGCTTGTTTCTACCCAGGTTAAACCCGCTCTCACTCGAGAAATTTTTGGTACATGAGCTTTCCCCGATTTTCTTCCTGAACTTGGTGTTTCGTAGTCGTGGGAAGGGGTTCTGGGAATCTCCCGAAGTTGCCATGGGAAATTTAAGCCCCTGTTGTGTTTGATCGGGAACGGTGGGTGGCTTGAAATCATGCATCGGAAACGGGCCTCACTCGAAATGATTTGCGTACAGGTGATATTCTCTTCGGGGGGCCCAGTGCCCCTCTAACTTGTGACATGTTCTTGGGGGCTGTCTCGAAAACCATCATCAACGAGGATCCTTCAAGTTCATGGGGGTCACGGAATTTCTCTATGCAAAGCAGGGGAAACGCACCTATCTACTTCGAGGGGGAATTCAGGGGTTTTTCTGTTGCACGGGGACCTGGGGGATATTTTCAAAATTACGCCGGGGTGGCCCTTTTTAAAACTCTGTTGTTCAGGGTTCCCGGATCCTGTCTAGTTACCAAGGGCACCCAGGGGAAACGTTCGAGGCTTTTAGGGTAAAGGGAGCTTTGCGATATAAGGGGGGGAGACCCAGTGTCCCTTTAAGAAGCCGGGAATTTTGATTCCTTTCATGTTCAAGAGCGCAGGCATCGTTTTCCATTTGAAGCGTTGAACTCCCCGTGCCCCTCGGGGGTCAAAAGGGGTGAGGGGATTCCCTCGAAAAGAAAAGGGGGCCTATGGTTTCTTTTGGTCTCCATAGGATTCAGCCATCCCTTCTTTGTGAAATGAAAGCAAGCCTTATTCAAACCACTGAAGGAAATCCGGGGGCCTTTTTAAGTTTGGGCTTCTTGGGGTTATTCCCTTGAGGAAGCAAATTCAAGCTCCTCCCACATACCCATTGCTAAAGAAGCCTCCCCCCTGGTTGCTTTGGAAAGTTGGCTACGTCTTTTAATCTAAAGGGAGGAAACACTCTCACCTCGAAACGATTTGGGGTGCACTGACTTTTCTCGATTTTCTGTGCGAACTTTGGGTTTTCCTCTAGATGGGGTGTGTTTCTGGGGAATCTCAGAAATTTTCCCAAAAAAAGTCAAGCCCACTGGGCGTGTTTTTATTGGAATGTGTTGGGTCTGAAGTCAATGCTCAGAACGGGTCTCATCTCTAATTTATTTGCCAAAATTGGGGTACTTCTTATTGCGAGGTGACCACAGGTCCCTTGCTGGACTGGTTCTTGGGAAATGTCTCGAAATCCACATCAAGTCAAGGTCCACATTTTCATGGGATCACAGTTACTTTGCATGCAAAACGTGGGGTCAGGGCCCCAAAATCACTTCGAGGGGAATCCATGGTTTTTCTCTATTTTCGTGGGGGTCTGACTATATTTGATTAGGGCGGGGGGGGCCTTTTAAAACTCGGTTTTGTTCAGCGACGTCAGGATCCTGTCTAGTTTCGAGTAAACCTCGAAAACTCTTTGAGGCTTGGCACGGCAAAAGGGGCGCTTTCCAGGTAAGGCGGGAGACCCGGTCCCTTTTCCCGTAGCCAAAGGATTTGGGATTCCATCAAAGTTCAAGAGGGGTCAGCATCGTCCCTTTTTAACAGGTTCCGGGTCTCTTGGTTTCAAAGGATTTAGGCAGTCCTAAAAAAGAGGAGGGACCTATGGCTTTTTCTAGGTCTCCCCAGGGGATTCACATCCCATCCTTTGAAGAAAAACGAGCCTGTATCAAGCCACTGCAAGGAAAAACGACCCCCTATCGTTTAGGGTTTTCGTTATTTTCCACTTAGGCAGCAAACTCAGGCATCTCCCCCAACCCATTGCCGAGAGAAAGCCTCCCCTTGGGCTTGGGAAAAGGGGGCTCTTTTGATTCTTCGCCAGGTAATCAGCTTCATTCGAGAAAATTTTTGGTTTTATTTGCATTCCCGTTTTTTAGTGCTGAACTTGCTGTTTCTCTAGTGGTGGGGCGGTTTTCTTTTGGGGTTTTCGAAGTTCCAAAAGGGCGTCAAGCCCTGGTCGTGTTTTGGGGGAAGATGGATGGCTCTGAAGTCAATTCTTCGGAATCAGGCCTCGTCTCGAAATTTATTTTTCGGTAAAGGTGATACGTCTTGTTGCTGGGGACCACGGGCCCTCTAGACATGTGCTGTGTTTTCTGGAACTTCTCGAAAACCATCAGGCAATCGAGGCCCCTTTTTAAAGTTTCATGGACAGGGAAAATCTGCATGCTACAGTGGAATCGGCCCATCTCACTTCAGTGGGAAGCTCAAGTTTTTCTGTATTTGTGGGGGGTCGAGTAATTCTCGAGTTAGGGCGGGGATGGCCCTTCAAAAAATCGTGTTTTTAGCGACTTAGGCCTCCTATCTATTTCGAGGGAACCGGGAAACTCTTTGAGGCTTTGGCAGGGCAACAGGGGCCCCTTTTCAGTAGGCGGAGACCCGGTTCCTTTCCAGTACCCAGGGATATTGGGTTTTCATCAAAGTTAAGAGGACGGCATGTCACCCTTTTTAGCAGTGGCTCCGCGTGCCTCTCGAGGGTCAAAGGTATGTGTGGCACCCTCGAAATAGGGGGTGAACTAGCTTTTTCTAGGTCTTTAGGGATTAAGACATCCCTTTACTTGTAGATGAAAGAGAGCCGGTATTCAAGCCACGCAAGGAAATCTGGCCCCTTTTTTCGAGTCAGGGCTTCTCGGGGTAATTCCACTTGAGGAGCAAACTCAAGGTCCTGCCGCATTCTACCTGACAGAAGACCCTCTTAGTTCTTTTGAAAGTTGGGTTCATCTTAAGTCTACGCCAGGGGAATCAGCTTCATCTCAGATGATTTTGGGGGACAACGGAGCATTTGATTTTCTGTGTGAACTTGGATTCCCCTAGACATGGATGGTTTCTTTGGGAATTCTGGGTTTCCCAAAGGACGTAAAGCGACGGTCTCGTTGATGGGGAATGGCGGGTTTGGGGTTTGAAAATGGGGAAACGAGCCCCATTCGATTGATTTGGGAAAATGGGCTCCCAGCCTTTTGGGGTCACCTAGGTCCCCTTTATTTTTGACAATATTCTTGGGGGCTGTCTCGAGATTCATCAAGCAAGTTGAAGTACTTACAGGTTTTATGGGGATCATGGAATTGCTCTGCATGCAAAGAAGGGGAACGTGCTTCATCTTCCTTCAAGGCTAAATTTCCCCGTTTTTTGAGCTTCAGCGCGGACCTCGTATATTCTCGAGTTAGGGGGGGGATGTCTCTTCAAAACCGTGTTTGTTAGCAAAGACAGGATTCCCGTTTTTAAAGGGACACCTCAGGAATCTCCTGAGTCTTGACATGGGCCAATGGGGTCCCGAGGGGGGCTGGAGACCAATTTCCCTTTTCCCGTAGTCCAAAAGGGGGTATTGGGGGAACCTGTCAATGTTCAAAGGGTCAGGCATCGTTACCATTTTTAAGCGGAAATCCCAGTGCCCTCCGAGGTGTCAAAGGGTGTGACATTCCCCGAAATGACTCTTGGACCTATGCCTTTCTTTAGCGCTCCACATGGGTCACCCTCCCTTCATCATGTGTCATGAGAGACAACCCGTATTCAACCACTGCAAAGGCATCCGACCCCTTTCGAGTCAGGATTTTTGGTGTAATTCCCCTTGAAGCAGCAAACTCAAGGGCCCCCCACATATCTATTGCGAGAAACCCCTCTTGAGTTCCTGTGGGAAAATTGGCATACATTTAAGTTAAGCCAGCGAATCACCTCCCTCCAACGATTTGGGGACATGAGCATTTCCCCGATTTTCTGTGGGAAACTTGGTTTCCTCAAAAGTGGGACAGTCCCTCGGGGAAACTCTGAATTGCCAAAGGGAATCAAGCCCCTGGTCGTGTTGATGGGGAACGGGGGGTGGCTCTGAAGTCAATGCATCAAATGGGCCTCATCTCGAGCTGATTTGGGGTACAAGGTGATCCTTCTCGTTGTGGGGTGACCACAGGCCCCCTCTAAACTTGTGGCAGTGTTCTTGCGGACTGTCTCAAATCCAACTGCAACCAGGGTCCTTAATTTTTGAAAGGGGGTCAGGAATTTCTCTCATGCAAGCATGGGAATTTTGCCTATTCACTTTGGGGTGAAGTCTCACGTTTTCCCGAGTTGCAGCGGGGACCTTGGGGATATTTTCGAGTTAGGGGTGGTGGCCCTTCAAAAAATTTGTGTTTCTTTAGGGACCTGAACAACGGTCTAGTTACGGGACACTTCAGGAATCTCTTCGAATTGGATGGCAAAGGGACGCTTCGCGAAAAAGGGGGGTGGAAACCCCGATTTAAATTTCCCGTCCCCGGGGTATTTTAAATTTTTCAAAATTCAAGAATGTCAGGGATGTCAGTTCTGAACGTGATCTCCGCGTGTCTCTCGAGGTTTAAGGGATGTGGGCACCCGTCGAATGAGGCCAGGACCTATGGGTTTCTCTAGGGCTCCACAGGGGGTTTAGTCATCCCTTCATCTTGTGAGATGAAAGAATAGCCTGATTCAAGACACTGCAAGGAAATTCGGCTCCTATCGATCAGGGGGTTCTCAGTGTATATTCCATTTGAGGCAGCAAACTCAGGGCCACTCCCACAAACCCACGCTGGAAAAACCCCTCTAGTCTTGTGGAAGATGGAAAACGTCTTGAGTCTACGAGGTAACAGCTTCATTCGAGACGATTTTGTGTAAACGAAGTTTCCTTGGTTGCTGTGTGAAATTGGTATTCCCCAGATTGGGGTGGGGTTCTCGTGGTCTTGGATTGCCCAAAGGAAATTTAAAACACTGGTCATGTTTGATGGGGAAAGGGGGAGGCTGTGGGGTGAATGCATGGGGAAACGAGCCCCATCTCGATTTTTATTTGGGGACATGGACTCCCCCGCCTTTCTGGGGTCACCTGAGTGTCCCCTTTATTTCTGACACTATTCTTGGGGCCTTCTCGAATCACAAACAAGTCGAAGCTCCCCAGTTTGATGGGGTACGGATTTCTCTGCATTGATGGGGGCATCGAGCCCCATCTTCTTCAGGGGGGAAATCTCATGGTTTTTTTTAGAACTGCGGCGGGGGGCCGGGTATATTCGATTAGGGGGGGGAGGACCTTCAAAAATGTGTTTCTTCAGCAAAGCCAGGACCCCTAGATATGAGGACACCGAAGAATCACCCCGATCTGGCAGGGAAAGGGGGCGCGCTCGCGCTTAGAAAGGAGGGCCCCGGCCCTTCCAAAAACCCCGGGGTATTGGGGTTCCTATCATTGTTCAAAGGAGTCGGGATCGTTACCCTTTGAAGATTGAACTCCGGCCTCGAGGTGCAAGGATGTAACATTCGTCGAAATGAAGGGGACCTTGGCTTTTTTAGCATCTCACAGGGATTCCCCCACCTTCTTTTTTTGGAAAGGACAAACCTGTATTAAACCAATGCAAAGGGAAAACCCGCCCAATTTTGGTCCCGGGGTTCTGGTGTATATTTCCAAAATTTAAGGCGCATATCAAAGCCCTCCCACTATCTATTTCGAAGAACTCCCCTTGATTTTCTGTGAAGGTTGGGATATGTCTTAATCTAACCAGGGGAAACACTTCCCCCTAGAGACGATTTTGGGGTACACTGAGCATTCCTCGTTTTCTGGTGAACTTGGTGTTTTCCCTAGCGTGAGACGGTTTCTCCGGAAAACTCTGAGTTCCAAAGAATCAAGCCCCTGGTCCGTTTGATGGGAACGGGGTTTGCTAAAAATCAATGCTCGAATCTGGCCTCATTCGATTGAAAGGGTACAAGGTGATCCTTTTCTTTGCCGGATACCACAGGCCCCCCCAGACTTTTACAGTGTTTTGGGGACTGCCGAAATCCCTCATGCCTCGAGGTCCTTACATGTTTTATGGGGTCAAGAAAAGGGCTGATGCAAAACGTGGACTCGGCCCATTCACTTCGAGGGGAAAATTTTCCCTTGGGTTTTTTTCTAGTTCGTTGGAGATCTTTCTCTATCTCGATTTGGACGGGGGGGCCCTTAAAAAAACCCTGTTTGTTCACGCGTCAAGACCCTGTCTATTTACGAGGGGACACCTCAGGAAACTCTTCGAACTTCGCAGGGGAAAAGGGACCTTCTCGATGTCATGGAACCAAGGGTTTCCCTTCCGTACCACAGGGATTAAGGGGTTCTATCAATGTTCAAGAGAGTCAGGCATCATCCCTTTGAAGCAGTGACTCCAAGTCCCTCAGGTGTCAAAGGGGTGTGAGGGAATTTGTCGAAATGAGCGGGAGTTTTGTCTTTTTCTAGGCTCTACAGGGGATTTAGCATCCTTTTATCTTGTGAGATGAAAGACGAGCCTGTATTCAAGCCATGCAAGAAATCGGCTTCTTTCGGTTAGGGTTCTCGGGGGTATATTCCACTTCAGGGAGCAAAAATAAGGGCCCCCCCACATATCTATTGCTGAGAGAAACCCTCCTATTCTTGGGAAAGTTGGATAAGTCTAAAATCTACCCAGGTAATCAGCTCCACCTCGAATGATTTGGGGGGAACGACATTCTTCGATTTTTTATCTGAATCTGGTTTTCTGTCGGGGAGGGGTTCTGGGAATCTCGAAGTTCCAAAAGGGGTCAACACTGGGCGTGCTTATGGGAACGGGATGGGGTCTGAAATCAAATTTATCGGGAAACGGCCCCCATCCGAGTTGATTTGGGTACAAAGGGGATCCTTTTCTTTTATGGGGTGACCAAGGGCCCTTTTTAACTTGTGACAGTGTTCTTGGGGGCTGTCTCAAATTCATCATGCAAGTCGAGGGTTTACATGTTTTTGGGGGTCAGGGGAATGCTCTGATGTAATCCGGGAATTGCGCCTATCCACTTCAGGGAAAACTACGGGGTTTTTCCCAGTGCAGCGGGCTCTGGATAAATTTTTCGAGTTACGGGGGGGTGGGCCCCTTTAAAATTTGTTTTTTCAGGGACCCCAGGGCCCCGTCTAGTTTTGAGGGGAAACTCAGAATTCTTCGAGGCTTGGCGGGGCAAAAGGGGCACTTTGCGAGTAAGGCGGGAACCAGGGTCCCTTTTCCCGTAGTCACAGGGATATTGGGATTCCCTTTTAAAGTTCAAGAAGTTCAGGCACCACGTTTTTTAACAGTGATCTCGGGTGTCTCTCGAGGTGTCAAAAAAAGTAGGCGCTCCGGAAATGAGTGGAAACCTTGGGTTTTTAGGGGCCCCAACAGGGTATTCAATTCCCTCATCTTGGGATAAGACAGCCTATAATTTAACCACTGCAAGGAAATCCGGCCCTTTTATCGAGTCATGCTTCTCGGTGTATGTTCCACTTTAGCCAACAAAACAGGGCATCCCCAAACCTTTCCCGAGAAAGCCTCCTCTTGAGTTGCTTGTGGAAAGTTTTTATACGTCTTTTTCTACGCCGTAATCAGCTCTCAACTCGGACAATTTTTCTACATGAGCATTCCCCGATTTTTTTTTCCTGAACTTGGTTTCTTTTTTCGTGGGAAGGGTACTCTGAATCTCTAAATTGCCATAGGGGAAATTTAAGCTACTGGTCGTGTTTGATGGGAAAGGTGGATGGCCCCTGAATCAGTGCATCGGAATCGGGCCTCATTCGAATTTATTTACTGTACACGGGATAATTCTCTTTGCTGGGATGACCACAGGGTCCCCTTTTGAATTGACGTGTTCTTGGGTACCCCTCTTGAAATCCCTCAGCAAATCGAGCTCCTTCATGTTTCATGGGATCACGGAAAACTCGCATGCAATACATGGGAAGGGCCCCATCCAATTCGAAGAAAGTCTCTTTTTTTTTTTATTGCGGTGGGGATCTGAGCTTATTCTCGAGTTTGGCAGGGTGGCCCTCAAAACTCATGTTTGTTCACCGTGTCAGACCTCCTTCATTTACGGGGACCATCAGGGAAACTTTCGAGGCTTGGCAGGGCAAAAGGGGCCCTTCCGATGTGAGGGGAGCCCCGGTTCCCCTTTTTTAAAACCCCAGGGGGCATTGGGATTCCTACAAAGTTCAAAGGGGTCAGGCATCATCACCTTTTACAGGAGCTCCCGGTACCTTCGAGGTGTCAAAAGGGGTGTGAGGGGATCCCTCGAAATGGGAGGGGACCTATGGCTTTCTCATGGTCTCCACAGGGGGCTCAGATATCCCTTTACTTGTGAAGGCCCCCCCCCCCCCCACCCCCCCAAAACCCCCCCCCCAACGGGGTTCTTTATTTCCACTTTTTACACAACACAAGGGCACTTCCGATATCACGGAAGAAAACCCTCTTGAGTTTCTTGGGGAAAATTGGCTTCTCTTAATTTTAAGCCCGGGAATCAGCTCTATCTCGAGACATTTTTGGGACCGGCATTCTTGGTTCTGGCGAACTTGGTATTCCTCAACTTGGGTGGGGTTCTCAGGAAACTCGGGTTTCCTAAAGGAATAAAAAGACTGTTCGTGTTTGATGGGGAAAAGGGGGGTGGGTGTGGAGTAACATGGGATTCGAGCCTCTCTCTTTGATTTGGGGGACATGGGGCCCTCGCCCTGCGGGGTAACCCGGGGTCCCCCTAAAATTTTGACCTATTCTTGGGGGCTGTCTCAGATCATCAAGCAAGTCAAGCTCCTTAATGTTTTATGGGGATCACGGGGTTTTCTGCATGCACCGGGGTTTTCGGCCTTATCTGCTTCGGGGGGAAATCTCATTATTTTTCTCCAGTGCGGGAGGGGCCTGCTAAATCTCAGTTTGGGCGGGGGGCCCTTCAAAACTCGTTTTGTACACAACCCAGGGCTCCTTCTAGTTATGGGACACCTCAGGAATTCCCCAGTCTTGGCAGCGCAAAGGGGCGCGTCTCTCGGTTGGCTGGAGGCCCCCGGGGTTTCCCCTTTCCCGAACCCAGTGAAATTTTGGGATCCTACATGTTCAAAAGGAGTCAGGCATCGTTACCATTTGAAAGGGGTTAAATCCCCCGTGCCTCTCGAGGGGGTTCTAAGGATGTGAAACATTCCGTCAAATGAAGCGGGGCCCTTTGGGTTCTTTAGCGTTTCCAAAAAGGTTTTTAGAATCCCTTTACTTTTGAGATTAAGGGGCAAACCTGTAAAACACTGCAAGGGAAACCCCCCCTCCTTTTGGTCAGGGCTTTTGGTGTATATTCCCTTGAGCAGCACACTCAAGGGCCCTCCCAAAAGTTTACTGAAGAATCCTCCTCCTGAGTGCTTTTGGAAAGTTGGCAAAAATCTTAAGTCAAGCCAGGAATCACCCCCACCTCGAAACGAGTTGGGGGACACTGACATTCCCCCGATTTCTGTATGAACTCGTGTTTCCTATGGGGACGGTGTCCCCGGGGGAATTTCTGAAGTACCAAAGGAAGTGAAGCCACTGGGGCTTTTTTTGGGGAAAAAGGGGGGTGGGTCTGAATCAAGCATCGGAAACTGGCCCGTCCGAGTTGTTTGGGGGACAAGGGATACTTTTCCTTTTCCTGGGCTGACCACAGGCCCCTCTACACTTGGAAAGTGTTTTTGGGCGTCTAGAAACCATATGCAATCGAGGCTTTTTAAATGTTTTTATGGGGACCCCGGAATTGCCTGCATGCAATGCACGGGAATTTCCCATCTCCTTCGAGGTGAATCTCAGGTTTTTTTTCCCAGGGTTTCAGCGGGGGGCCCGGGATATATTCTCGAGTTACGGGGGGGTGGCCCTTCAAATTTTTTGTTTTTTAGGGGCCCCAGGGGCCCTAGTTACGAGGGACATCAGGAATTCCTCGAGGCTTGGGAGGGCAAAAGGGGGCCTTTGCGAGGTAAGGGGGGGGAAAAACCCAGGGGCTCTTTTCCCGTACCCAGGATTTTGGATTTCTGTCAAAGTTCAAGAATTTTCAGTCATCATCACGTTTTTAAACAGTGATCTCCCCCGGTCTCTCGAGGTGTCAAAAAGATGGAGGCAGCCGCAAATGAGGGGGGGACCATGGCTTTTTTCTATGGTCTACAAGGGGGTTCAGATAACCCTTTAAATTTTTTGGGCAGATGAAAAACGAGCCTGTTTTCAAGCCAAACAAAAAATTCCGGCCTTTTATTGATCTGCTCTCATGAATTCCCCTTAGGGAGCAAATTTAGGGAAACTCCCACATACCTATTCCGAGAGAAGCCTCCAAAAGAGGGGCTTGGGGGAAAGTTGGCATACCTTTTTTCTACGCCCGGTAACCACTCTATCTCGAGACAATTTTTGGGACACAGCATTCCCCGATTTTTTGTCCCGAACTTGGTGTTTCTCTATCGGGGAAGGGGTTCTCGGGGGAAACTCTGAAGTTCCATAGAATTCAAGCCCCTGGGCTATTTGATCGGGGAACGTTGGATGGTCCCAATCAAGCATCGGAAAGGGCCCATCGAAGATTTGTGGGACAAGGTGAAATTCTCGTTTCTGGGGGACCACAGGGGCCCTTAGAATGTGACTGAGTTCTTGGGGGCTGTCTTTAAATCCCTCATCAAGTTAGGCCCTTACAAGTTTTATGGGGGGCACGGGAAAGCTCTGAGCAATACTGGAACGGCCTCATTCAATTAGAGGGGGGGTCTTTTTTCTCTAGTTCAGTGGGGATCGGCTATATTTTCGAGTTAGGGCATTTATGGCCCTTTAAAAACTCGGTTTTGTTTCCCCGATTTCAACTCCAATCTATTTACGGGGACACATAGGGATCTCTTCGGGCTTGGCAGTGCAAAAAAGGGGCGCTTCGCGAGGTAAGGTTGGGACCCCGATTTCCCCCTTTTCCTAACAGGTATATTGGGATTCCTTCAAGTTCAAAAAGTGTAGATCGTCACGTTTTTAAACATTTACTCCGCGTGTCTCCGAGGTTCAAAGAATGTGAGGGGGCCCGTCGAAATAGGCGGGGACCTACGGCTTTCTTTTGGTCTAAGAGGGGTTTCAGATATCCCTTCATCTTTTAATGAAAGACGACCTGTATTCAAGCCAAAGCAAGGAAATTCGCCCTTTTTGAGTCATCTTCTCAGTGTATATCCAGAGCAGAAAATTTAGGGCCCCTTCCAAACCCCTTTTTTGAAGAAGCCTCCCAAATTGAGGTGCTTGGGAAAGTTGGGGATACGTCTTTTTTTCACGCCAGGAAACCCCTTCACTCGAGACAATTGTGGTACACGAGCCTTCTCATTTTCTGCCTGAACTTGGGGTTTCTGTAGGGGGAAGGTGTTCTCGGGGTCCTGAAAATTGCCATAGGAAATTCAAGCCACTGGTTTGTTTTTATCGGGAACGGGGATGGGTCTGAAGTCAATGCATCGGGAAACGGCCCATCTCAAAAGATTTGCGGGAAAGGTGATATTCTCTTGCTGGAGTGACCCCAAATGCCCCTCTGACTTGTAATGTTCTTGGGGACTGTCCGAAATCCATCATGCAAGTCGAGATCCTTTCAAGTTTCATGGGGACACGGAATTTCTCTGCATGCAAGCAGGGAATGCACCCATCTCATTCGAGGGTGAATTCTCATGGTTTTTTTTTTGTGTTGCAGCGGGGACCTGGGTATATTCTCAAGTTACGCCGAGTGCCCCTTTTAAAAATCGTGTTTTTCAGGGGTCTAGGGCTCCTTTTTTTACCAAGGACACCCCAGGGAAACTGTTCGAGCTTTTCGGGGAAAGGGACTTTGCGATATAAGGCGGGAGACCGTTCCCTTTCGAAGCCACGGGGTATTTTTTATTCCCCTTTTAGTGTTCAAAAAAGCAGTCAGGCATCGTTACCATTTAAGGGTTGAATCCCCGTGCCTCTCGAGGGGTCAAAGGTGTGGAGGATTCCATCGAAATGAAACGGGGACCTATGGCTTTTTTTTAGCGTCTCCATAGGGGATTCAGCCATCCCTTCATCTTGTGAAATAAAAGACAAGCCTGTATTCAAGCCACTGCAAGGAAACCCGGGCCGCCTTTCAAGTTAGGGCTTCTTGGTGTATATTCCACTTGAGGAAGCAATTCAAGCTCCCTCCCACAAAACCCATTGCTGAAAGAAGCCTCCTCCTGAGTTGCTTGTGGAAAGTTGGCATACGTTTTAAGGTCTAAGGCAGGGAATCAAACTCTCACCTCGAAAAAGATTTGGGGTTGCACTGAGCATTGCTCGATTTTCTGTGCTGAACTTGGTTTTCCTCTAGATGTGGGACGGTGTTCTCGGGAATCTCAGAAGTTTCCAAAGGAAGTCCCCAAACCACTGGTCGTGTTTGATCTGGAACTGTGTATGGCTCTGAAGTCAATGCATCAGATCGGGTCTCATCTCTAATTGATTTGCCGTAAAATGTGATACTTCTTATTGCTGAGGTGGGCCACCCGGGTCCCTCTAGACATGTGACTGGTTCTTGGGAACTGTCTCGAAATTCCATCATCTAAGTCAAGGCTCCCGACATGTTTCATGGGGATCACAGTATTAGCTTTGCATGCAATACTGTGGAGTCAGGCCTCAACTCACTTCGAGGGGAAGTCTCATGGTTTTTCTCTATTTGCGATGGGGATCTGAGCTATTATTTTCGAGTTAGGGCGGGGATGGCCTTTCAAAACTCGTGTTTGTTCAGCGACGTCAGGACTCCTGTCTAGTTACGAGGTAAACCTCAGAAATCTTTCGAGGCTTGGCACGGCAAAAGGGACGCTTCGCGAGGTAAGGCGGGAGACCCAGGGTCCCTTTCCAGTAGCCACAAGGATATTGGGATTCCTATCAATGTTCAAGAGGAGTCAGGCATCGTCACGTTTTGAAGCAGTGATCTCCGCGTGTCTCTCGAGTTGTCAAAGAGATGTGAGGCAGTCCGTCAAAATGAGGAGGGGACCTATGCTTTCTCTAGGGTCTCCACGGTGATTCAGTCATCCCATCATCTTGTGAGATGAAAACGAGCCTGTATTCAAGCCACTGCAAGGAATCCGACCTCCTATCGAGTCAGGGCTTCTCAGTGTATATTCCACTTGAGGCAGCAAACTCAGGTCATCTCCCACATACCTATTGCCGAGAGAAGCCCTCCTCTTGAGGTGGCTTGTGGAAAGGTGGCATACGTTTTGATTCTATACGCCAGGTAATCAGCTCTCATCTCGAGAAAATTTAGGTTCACTTTGCATTCCTCGATTTTCAGTGCTGAACTTGCTGTTTCTCTAGTGGGGGACGGTTTTTCTTGGGATTCTCTGAAGTTGCCAAAGGACGTCAAGCCCACTGGTCGTGTTTCATGGGGAATGATGGATGGCTCTGAAGTCAATTCTTCGGAAAACGGGCCTCGTCTCAAAAAATTGATTTTGCGGTACAAGGTGATAGTCTTGTTGCGGGGGTGGCCCCCTGGTTTTCCCTCTAGAATGTGACTGGTCTTGGAGACTGTTCGAAACCCCATCGGCATCGAGGCTTTTTAATGTTTCTGGGGATCACGGAATAGCTCGGGCATGAGTACAGTGGAATCGGGCCCCTCATTCATTCGAGGGGAAAAGTTCAAGGTTTTTTTCTGTAGTTTTGGTGGGGTCTGAGCTTATTCCGAGTTGGGGCGGTGAAATGGCCCTTCAAAATCGTGTTTGTTCGCGCTTCGGGCCTCCTATCTTTTTAGGGGGACAATAGGAATCTCTTCGGGCTTGGAGGGCAACGGGGGCCCCCTTCTCGATTGGGGCTGGGGCCCCCAGGTTCCCCTTTCCCAGTATCCAAGGTTTTTGGGTTTGCTATCAATGTTCGAGGAAAAGTCAGGCATCGTCACCCTTTTGAAGCAGTGGCTCCGCTGCCCCGAGGTTCAAAGGTATGTGTGGCATTCCATGAAATGAGGAGTGGAAAGGGGGGCTTTCTCTGGGGGTCTCTGGGGGGGTTTTAAGACACCCCCTTTTACTTGTGAGATAAAAGATGAAGCCGGTATTCAAGCCACTGCAAGAAACCCCCTTCTTTCGAGTCAGGGCTTTCGGTGTATTTCCACTTGGGCAGCAAATAAAAGGCCCTCCCGCTATTAAATGCTGACAGAAGACTCCTCTTGAGTGCTTGTAAAATTTTTTGGCATTATCTTAAAGTCTAGCCAGGGAATAGCTTTTCATCCGGATGTTTTTTTGGGAAAAACGGCTCCCGATTTTGCTGTGCTGTTTTGGTTTTTTCTCTTGACTTTTGGGGGGGTTTCCCTTTTGGGGAATCTCGGGGAGTTGCCTAAGGACTAAGCGATGGCCCCGTCTTTGATGGGGAATGGCGGTTGTCTTGGTTTGAATACATGGGAAAACGGCCCCTCCCCCTCGTTTTTTGATTTGGGGTCTGGAGTTAGCCTTGTGGGGCCCCCGGGGGTCCCGTTTGATTTGTGACAAAATATTTTGGGGACTGTTCGGATTCACAAGCAAGGTTGAAGCTTTTTAAGGTTTGAGGGGGATATTGGAAATTGTCGAAGCAATTTTAGGGAATCGTGCTTTTCTCTTCAAGCATAATTCCATCGTTTTTCTAGAGCTTCAGGGGGGACCGGGCCCCGTTATCTCGTTTTTGGGCGGGAAGTTCTTCAAAATCGTTTTTTTGTTCAGAAAAAGACAGGATTCCCTGTGTAGTTATAGGGACACCTCAGGAACCCCTCGAGTCTTGCACCCCAATGGGTGCTCTCAAAGGTTGAGGCTGGAAACCCCAATTTTCCCCTTTCCCCGTAGTCAAAGGGGGATATTGGGGGAATCCTGTAAAATGTTCAAGGGATAGGCATCGTTACCTTTGAAGGTTTTGAACCCCAGTGCCTCTGAGGTGCCAAAGGATGTGGGAAATTGTCGAAAAGACTCTTGGATTTTGCCTTTCTTTAGATCCCCACGGGGATCAGCCCCCCCTTCATATGTGTAATGAGAAAAAAGCCTGTATTCACCACTGCAAGGACATCCGACCTCCTTTCGAGTCCAGGGATTTTTTGGTGATATTTCCATTTTGAAGCAGCAAATCAAGGTCCCCCCCCAAATATCTATTGCTGAGAAAACCTCCTCTTGAGTTCCCTGGGAAAATTTTTCTACTCTTATTTCCAAGCCAGCGAATCACTCTCCCCCTCCAGACGTTTGGGGGGTACATGACTTTCCCCTGATTTTCTTTGGTAAACTGGTGTTTCCTCTAAAAGGGGGGCGATGTCCTGGGGGAATTTGAAGTTCCCCAAAAGGAAGTCAAGCCACTGGTCGTGTTTGATGGGAAAAGGGGGATGGGTCTGAAGTCAATGCATCAGTGTGGCCTAAACTCGGCTGATTTTGGGGTACAAAGGGGGGATCCTTCTCGTTGCTGGGGTACACAGGGCCCCCCCCTAAAAATTTTGGCGGGGGTTTCTTGCGGACGTCCGAAATCCCAAAATGCAAGGGCCCAGGTCCTTATTTTTTGAAGGGGATCCGGAATTGTCTGCTGCAAGAAAGGGAAAATTTTGCCCTATCTCCTTGAAGGGTGAAAATTTACGGTTTTTCCAGAGTTGGCAGCGGGGGCCTTTGGTATATTTTCGATTTTTGGGCGTGGGGGCCCTTTTTAAAAAAACGGGGTTTCTTCGGGATCAGAACACCCGGTCTGTTCGAGGGACACTTCAGGAATCCTTGAGGGTTGGATGGGAAAAAAGGGCGCTTCGCGAAGTAAGCGGGAGACCCCAATTACATTTTTCCCCGTAGCCACAGGGTTATTTAATTCCCCATCAATATTCAAGAATGTCAGGCATGTCCGTTCTGAAGCAAATGATCTCCGCGGTCCTCGAGGTTCAAGGGGATGTGAGGCACTCGTCGAAAAGGGCCAGGACCTAGGCTTTCTCTGGGTTCTCAAGGGATTCGTCTCCCTTCATCTTTGAGATGAAAAAATCCTTATTTAGCCCACTGCAAGGAAATTCGGCCCCCCCTTTGGTCAGGGGCTTCTCAGTGTATATTCCTTTGAAAGGGAGCAAACTCAGGGGCCCCTCCCACATACCATCCGAGAGAAGCCCCCTCTTTAGGTGCTTGTGGAAAAAGGGGGAATATCTTTAGTTTTACGCCAGGTATTTACTTCATCTCGAGACGATTTTTTTTTGGTAACGAAGTTTTTCCTTGGTTGCTGTGTGAACTTGGTATTTTCCTCTAACTTGGGATGGTTTCTCGTGGAAAACTTGGAGTTGCCCAAAGGAATTAAGCGACTGGTCATTTTTTGTGGGGAATGGGATGGCGTGGGGTGAATGCCCCGGGAATCGGCCCCCCCATCTCGATTTGATTTGGGTAATGGGTCCCTCGCCTTTTGGGCACCTGGGCCCGCTTTATTTCTGACCTATTTTGGTGCCTGTCTCGAGAATTTATCAAGCAAGTGAAGCTCCTTACATGTTTGATGGGGATTCGGGGGTTTTTTCTTGCAAATTTATGCAGGGGATCGAGCCCATCTTTCTTCGAGGGGGGAAATTATGGTTTTTCTAAAAACTGCGGGGGGTCCCGGGCTATAGTCCCCCGATTAGGGCGGGGGGATTTTTTTTTTTTT
>JAJLRB010005415.1:0-23364 GCA_020976825.1 Odocoileus hemionus | reverse complement strand
TCCCTCATAACTAGACAGGAGTCCTGGCGTTGCTGAACAAACACGAGTTTTGAAGGGCCTTCCTTGCCCTAACTCGAGATTATATGCCAGGACCCAGCCGCAGCTCGAGAAAAACCATGAGACTTTCCCCTCGAAGCGAGATGAGGCTCGATTCCCTGCATTGCATGCAGAGCAACTCCGTAATCCCCATCAAACATGTAAGGAGCTTCGACTTGCTTGATGAATCTCGAGACAGGCCCAAAGAATAGTGTCACAAATGAAGAAGGGGACCCTCAGGATGACCCCAGCAAGGCGAGGAGCTCCATGTACCCCAAATCAAATGGAGATGAGGCTCGATTCGCATGCATTCACTCCACAGCCATCCCCCATTCCCCATCAAACACGACCAGTCGCTTTACTTCTTTTAGGCAACTCCAGAGATTCCCATGAGAACACCATCCCAAGTCTAGAGAAAAATACCAAGTTCAGCACAGCAATTCAAAGAATGCTCCGTGTACCCAAAATCGTTTCTCGAGATGCGAGCTGATTCCATGGCGTAGACTTAATACGCATGCCAACTTTCCACAAGCAACTGAAGAGGAGTCTTCTCTCAGCAGTAAATATGCGGCAGCGACCCTTGAGTTTGCTGCCTCAAGTGGAATATACACCGAGAAGCCCTGACTCGAAAGAAGGCCGGATTTCCTTGCAGTGGCTTGAATACAGGTTCGTCTTTCATCTCCCAAGATGAAGGGATATCTGAATCCCCTGTGGAGACCCTAGAGAAAGCCATAGTTCCCCTCCTCATTTCGGCGGAATGCCTCACATCCCTTTGACACCTCGAGAGGCACGCGGAGCTCACTGCTTCAAAAGGTGGCGATGCCTGACTCCTTTGAACATTGATAGGAATCCCAATATCCCTGTGGCTACTGGAAAGGGAACCTGGGTCTCCAGCCTCACATCGAGAACGTTCCTTTTGCCCTGCCAAGCCTCGAAGAGATTCCTGAGGTGTCTCTCGTAAATAGACAGGAGTCTTGAAGTCGCTGAACAAACACGAGTTTTGAAGGGCAATCCACACCCTAACTCGAGAATATAGCTCAGATCCCCACCACAACTAGAGAAAAACCATGAGACTTCCCCCTCGAATTGAGATGAGGCCCGATTCCACACTATTGCATGCAGAGCTATTCCGTGATCCCCATGAAACTTGTAAGGAGCCTCGACTTGCATGATGGATTTCGAGACAGTCCCCAAGAACACTGTCACAAGTCTAGAGGGGCCCTGTGGTCACCCAGCAACAAGAAGGAATACCTTGTACCACAAATCAACTCGAAATGAGGCCAGATTCTGATGCACTGACTTCAGAGCTATCCGCCGTTCCCCATCAAACACGACCAGTGGCTTGACTTCCTTTGGCAACTTCAGAGATTCCCCGAGAACACCGTCCCACCTCTAGAGGAACACCAAGTTCAGCACAGAAAAATCGAAGTATGCTCAGTGTACCCCAAATCGTCTGGAGGTGAGAGCTGATTCGCTGGTTTAGACTTAAGACGTATGCCAACATTCCACAAGCAACTCAAGATAAGGCTTACTCTCAGCAATAGATATCTGGAAGGGACCTTGAAATTTGCTGCCTCAAGTGGAATATACACCAAGAAGCCCTGACGGAAAGGAGGCCGGATTTCCTTGCAGTGGCTTGAATACATGATTTTCTTCATCTCACAAGAAGAAGGGTTGGCTGAATCCCCTGTGGAGACGCTAAAGAAAACCATATGTCCCCACTTCATTTCGACGGAATGCCCCATATCCTTTGACACCTCGAGAGGCACTGGGAGTTCAACGCTTCAAATGGTAACGATGCCTGATTCCTCTTGAACACTGATAGGAATCCCAATATCCCTGTGGCTTCAGGAAAGGGAACCTGGGTCTCCAGCCTCACCTCGAGTTGCAGCCCATTTGCGCTGCCAAGACTCGAGGAGATTCCGGAGGTGTCCCTCATAACTAGACAGGAGTCCTGGCGTTGCTGAACAAACACGAGTTTTGAAGGACCATTCCCGCCCTAACTCGAGAATATATGCCAGGTCCCCGTCGCAGCTCGAGCAAAACCATGAGACTTCCCCCTTGAAGCGAGATGAGGCTCGATTCCCCTGCATTGCATGCAGAGCAACTCCGTAATCCCCATCAAACATGTAATGAGCTTCGACTTGCTTGATGAATCTCGAGATAACAGGCCCCAGGAATAGTGTCACAAATAAAGCGGGACCCTCATTGACACCAGGAAGGCGAGGAGCTCCATGTACGCCATATCAAATCGAATGAGGCTCGATTCCCATGCATTCACTCCATAGCCAACCCCATTTTCCATCAAAGACGACCAATTGCTTTACTCCCTTTAGACAACTCCAGAGATTACCCGAGAAGACCATCCCATGTCTAGAGGAATATCAAGTTCAGCACAGCAACTTGAGAATGCTTATTGTACCCATAATTGTCTCGAGATGAGAGATGATTCCCTGGCGTAGACTTAAGACGAATGCCAACTTTCCACAAGCAACTCAAGAGGAGTCTTCTCTCAGCAGTTGATATGCAGCAGCGACCTTGAGTGTGCTGCCTCAAATGGAATATACACCGAGAAGCCCTGACTCGAAAGCAGGCCGGATTTCCTTGCAGTGGCTTGAAATACAGGCTCGTCTTTCATCTCACAAGATGAAGGGATATCTGAAATCCCCTGTAGAGACCCTAGAGGAAGCCATAGTTCCCTTCCTCCTGATTTCGACGGAATGCCTCACATCCCTTTGACACCTCGAGAGGCACGCGGAGCTCACTGCAAATCTAAAGTTGACGATGCCTGACTCCTCTTGAACATTACTAGAATCCCAATATCCCTGTGGCTACTGGAAAGGGAACCTGGGTCTCCTGCCTCACATCGATAAACGGTCCCGTATTTTCACCCTTTTTTTCAGAAAACCCCCAAAAACCCGCAATCAGAGGGGCCCCTGGGACCCAAACCCAAAGAACCCTTTACCGCAAATCCACGGTGGGCCCCCTCCCAAAAAGGGAAACCCTTTTCCCCCAAAAAAAAGGGGTTTTTTTACAATTAAATTCCCCGAAACCTTGACTGATAAAACCCCTTTCCCCGAAAAACAGGTCTCTTACCCCCAAATTTTAGGAAACATTACCCGGGAGAACAAAACCGCCCTTTCCCCAAAAAGGACTTCCTTTTACAAAGGAGGGACTGCCCTGAGTTTTCTCCTCTGGAAAAACTGAAGACCCAAACCTGGGGCCGGAAACCTTGGGTGGCTTAATCAGGGCCTTTTTCCCCCAAAAAGAGTTTTTTTTAGAAAAACCTAGGCCCCCCTTTGGGGGCCCCCCCTTTTAACCCCGAGAACACCCGGTCCGCTTCAAAACGGAAAATGCCTCCCCTTGAAATGATAGGCCAAAATTCCCCCGTTCTCCGGAAAACCCGGTCCCCAAAAAGAACCTCCCTTTTTTTCCAAGCCCCAAAAAGGGCCCTGTAACAGCAGGGGCCTGGTCCAAAACAGAATTTTGAACCCCCCCCTGAAATAAAACCCTCGGGCAATCAAAACCTCCTTCCCCTCAAGGGAAAAAGGCCTTCCCCGGGATTCATGCGAGAACCGTCCCACAAACTTAAAGGGGGCCCGATTTAAGGATTCGAGGGAAAAACCCCAAAAATGTCAGAGGGCCCTGTTGACCCCAGAAAGAGGAAAATTAAAAATCAATAAAAAAAATTGGGGAAAGTTTCGCCCCTCCCCCCTTCCCCCCAAAAAAAGACCATGGCTATTCCCTTGAAACCTGTTCCCAAACCCGTCCCCCACTAAAAAAAGGTTTCCCCAAAAAAAGGAACCAATGTCCCCCCTTTTCAGGGGCCCAACCCCTTTGACAACGAGCCAAATTTCCACGAATAAGAGGATCTTTTGACAATGGAAACCTTTGGTTTTCGAAGTGGGAAAAAAAAAGCCCCACTCGAAGACAATTTCCCAGGGGGGAATCCTTGTCCCCCATTCCCCCAAAAAAAGAAAAATTGGGCCCCCCCTTTTTGGGTTTCCCTATTTCCCCCCTTATTTTCGGAAAGCCCATCCCAAAAACCTGAACCCCGGGAGTTCAATTTAAAGGAAACCCATCCCTTAAAAAATGAAGGACCCTTCCCTTGTTGGGAAAATGAACCCGGGCCCCAGAACCCAGACGCCCCCTTTTAAAAAACCAGGAAATTCCGGGCCCCATAATGGGGTCCGGGTTCGAACAAACAAAATTTTAAGGGGCCTTCCTTCCCTAACCGGAAATTTTCCCCCAGCCCACTGAAAAAAAGGGCCCCCCTCAAGCAGAGATCATTCCCGATTTCCCCCCTAACCCAAAACCATCAAAAAGGGGTTTATTGCTTGATAAAACCGGCAGCCCAAAAATTTCACAAATAAGGGGACCCCCAGAAAAAAGGGGGGGGACTATTCCCCAAAAAATAAAAGAGGGTGATTTGAAAAAAAACCCCAAACCCCTTCCCCCCAAACAAACCCCTCCCTTTTCCCCTTTTTTGGGAACTCCGACCCCCTGAGAAAACCCCCCCAAAAGGGGGGGCCAATTCCCCCCCCTTTAAAGAGTCCGGGCCCCAAATTTTTAAAGGCTGTTCCAAACTTAAAAATCCCCAATTTCCCGCGGGGGACCCCCTTTTTGGTAAAAACGCAGCCTTTTTCTGCCCAAGTGGAAAAAACCCAAACCCCTCGAAAAAGGCCGATTTTCCTTTACCCGAATAAGGCCCCCTTTTTCCCCAAAAAAAAGGGGGGTAACCCCCCAAACCCTAAAAAAACCAATTCCCCTTCCCCTTTCGGGGGAAACCCCCCTTTTAACCTTAAGGACCCCACTTTTAAAGGGGGGGCCCCTTTAAAGTAGGCCCTTCCCGGGGCCCGGAAAAGGAAACCTGGGCCCCCTAAAACCCTCCCCCTTTTTCCCCCCAAACCCAAAATTCCTTTTTCCCCAATCGATCCTTCCTGCAACCCGTTTTTGGCCCCCCTAAAAAAAAAAATGGGCCCCACCCAAAAAAACCCCAAATTTTTTAGGCCCCCATTTCCCCCTTTTGGACCCCTAAACATTAGGGGGCCCCTTTAGTGGTTCAAAAAAAAAACCAAAAAATCAAGGGGCCCGACCCCCAAAGGGGGAAACCCTTGCCCAAATCAATAAAGGGGGGGCCCTGAGGCTAAAACCCCCCCGCCTTCCCCCCCAAAAACACCCGGGGGGGTTCCGGGTTAAATTGAAAACCCCCCAAACCCCAAGGAAAACCCAAACCCCCAAAAAAAAAAAATTTTGGGCCCCAAATTTTGGGGAACATTCCCTGGAATTTAAATATTCCCCTTTTTCCCAAAAACAAGAGGGTTTCCCCAACAAAAATTTGGAAGGGCCTTTTTTCCCCCCGGAATATAACCCAAAAACCCGACCGGAAAAACCGAATTTCCCCCTTTTAGGGTGAAAATTTTTTTTATTTACAAAAGAATTTTAATCCCCTGGAACGAAAAAAAAACCCTTGTCCCCCCACAGGGAAAAACCAATTTGGGGCCCTCGCCCACGGGGGTTTAAGCCAAAAAAGAGTTTCCCCCTTGCATGATAAAACCCCAAATCCCTTTTTAAAAGGGGCCCTCCCCAAACCCCGAAACCCTGGGCCCCCGCTGAGGAATTCCGGGGTTTCCCCCAATAAAAAAGCTGGGTTTTTTCAAAAAACCCTTTTAGGCCTTCCGCCCTAAGAAATAGCCCGCCCCCCCCAAAAAAAAAAGGCTTTCCCCCCAAGCGAGACTGTTTCCCTATTTATAAACCAATCCCAACCCCAAAAAAAGAAGGATTCCTTTTTAAATAAACCCCAAAAAATTTAAATAAAAGGGGGGCCCTAGGGACCCCAAAGGGGGAAACCCTTCCCAAAAAAAATTCATTCCCTCTTTACCCAAGCCCCCCTTTCCCTCAAAAACCCCTTTTTTATTTTTAGGGACTCCGGTTCTGGAACCCCCAATCAAGGGAAAAAACCTTTCCCGCAATTTAAGAATTCCTGAAAAAAATTTCGAATGGCGGGTTTAAAACAAACCAATTTTAACAACAAAAAAGGGTTTTCTCAGATAAAAACGACCCCGAGTTTCCCTCAATGGAAAAAAGGGGGCCCGATCAAAAGGGGGATTTCCCGATCTAAACGGGTCTTTTACCCCAAAAATTTGGGAATCCCCGGAACCAAAAAACCCCCGTTCCCCCCAGGGAAACTTTACCTACACCCCGAGAGGCAATTTTAGTTAAAATCGCCGACCCCTTTAACAGAAAGGAAAAAAAACCCTTCCCTTTTTGGGGGCCGCCCACCTCAAGAACTTTTTCCCCCCCAAAATCGAAAAATTTGGTTTCCCCCTATAGAAACCCGGGTTTTAAAAAAATTTTAAACTGGGCCACCTTTCCCCAAAATTTAAACCCCTTTTGCCCTGCCAAGCCTCGAAGAGATTCCTGAGGTGTCCCTCGTAACTAGACAGGAGTCCTGCCCGTCGCTGAACAAACACGAGTTTTGAAAGGGGCACCCCCCCCTAACTCGAGAATAACCGCCAGGTCCCCGCCGCAACTCGAGAAAAACCGGTGAGACTTTCCCCTCGAAGTGAGATGAGGCCGATTCCCCTGATATTGCATGCCAGAGCAATTCCGTGAGCCCCATGGAAACATGTAAGGAGCCTCGACTTGCTTGATGTGGATTTCGAGACAGTCCCAAAAAACACTGTCACAAATCTAGAGTGGGACCCTCAGGTGACATCCAGGCAAGGAAGGAGGGGCTCCATGTACCCCAAATCAATCGAGATGGAGGCCGATTCCCATGCATTGACTCCAGAGCCATCCCCCGTTCCCCATCAAACAACGACCAGGCATTTGACTCCCCTTTAGGCAACTCCAGAGATTCCCCGAGAACACCGTCCCAAGTCTAGAGCAAATACCAAGTTCAGCACAGCAAAATCGAGAATGCTCCGTGTACCCCAAATTCGTCTCGAGAGATGAGAGCTGATTCCCTGGCGTAGACTTAAGACGTATGCCAACTTTCCACAAGCAACTCAAGAGGGAGGCTTCTCTCAGCAATAGATATGTGGCAGGGACCTTGAGTTTGCTGCCTCAAGTGGAATATACACCGAGAAGCCCTGACTCGAAAAGAGGCCGGATTTCCTTGCAGTGGCTTGAATACAGGCTCGTCTTTCATCTCACAAGATGAAGTAGGAGTCTGATATCCCCTGTGGAGACCCTAGAGAAAGCCATAGGTCCCCCGCTTATTTCGGGACGAGAATGCCTCACATCCTTGACACCTCGAGAGCACGCGAGCTATCATGCTTCAAAAGGTGACGATGCCCTGACTCCTCTTGAACATTAAGATAGGAATCCCAATATCCCTGTGGCTACTGGAATGGGAACCCTGGGGTCCTTCCAGCCTGGAGTCACTCGAGAGAGCGTCCGTTTTTGCCCTTGCCAAGCTCGAAGAGATTTCCTGAGGTGTCCCTCGTAAATAGACAGGAGTCCTGCAATGTTCGCTGAACCAAACACGAGTTTTGAAGGCCATCCCCGCCCAGTAACTCGAGAATATAGCTGGATCCCCACCGCAAACTAGAGAAAAACCATGAGACTTTCCCCTCGAAGTGAGATGAGGCCCGATTCCACTGTACTGCATGCAGAGCTATTCCGTGATCCCCATGAAACATGTAAGGAGCCTCGACTTGCTTGATGGATTTCGAGACAGTCCCCAAGAACACTGTCACAAATCTAGAGGGGACCCTGTGGTCACACCAGCAACGAGAAAGTAATCACCTGTGTACCGCAAATGCAACTCGAGATGAGGCCGATTCCAATGCATTGACTTCAGAGCCATCCCACAATTTTCCCATAAAACACGGAACAGTCTGCTTTAGGATTCCTTTGGTACAACTTCAGAGATTCCCCGAGAAACACCGTTCCCAATGAGACTAGAGGAAACACCACGTTCAGCACAGAAAATCAAGAAGGAATACGCGTCAGTGTACCCCAAATTGTTCTCGAGATGTGAGAGCTGATTACCTCGGGTAGAATCAAAACGCCATGTTCCAACTTTCCACAAGCACCTCAAGAGAAAGGCTTCTCTCAGCAATAGGTATGTGGGAGCCTTGGCCCTGAGTTTGCTGCCTCAAGTGGAATATACACTGAGAAGCCCTGACTCGATAGGAGGCCGAATGTTCCTTGCACTGTGCTATGAATACAGGCTCGTCTTTCATCTCACAAGATGAAGGGATGTCTGAATCCCCTATGTAGACCATAGAGAAAGCCATAGGTCCCCGCCTCTTTTCGACGAAGTGCCTCACATCTCTTTGACACCTCGAGAGACACGCAGAGATCACTGCTTCAAAACGTGACGATGCCTGACCCCTCTTGAAAATTGATTAGGAATCACCAATATCCCTGTGTGCTCCTGGGAAAGAGGACCCCCCCCCCCTGGGATTCTCCCTTACATCGCGAAGAGTCCCTTTGCCCTGCCAAGCCTCACGAAGAGATTCCTGAGTGTCCCCCCCCTCGTAAACTAGACAGGGAGTTCTGAAGAGTCCTGAGAACAAAACACGAATTTTGAAGACGCACACCCGCCTAACTCGAGAATATAACCCAGGTCCGCCGGCTGCGACTGCAACTCGGAAAAACCGTGACACTTCACCCTCGAAGTGAAATGCAGGTGGTCGCAATTCCCCTGCATTGCATGCAGAGCAATTCCGTGATGCGCCCCATCAAAACATGTAAGGAGCCTCGACTTGCATGATGGATTCGAGAAAGACCCCAAGAACACTGTAACAAGTGTAAAGAGGGGCCCTGTTGTCACCCCAGCAACGAGAAGGATCACCTGTACCCCAATCAAACTCGAGATGACGGCCCAACCTGATGCATTGTCTTCAGCCCCATCCCCCGTTCCCCATCAAACACGACCAGTGGCTTGACTTCCTGGCAACTTCAGAGATTCCCTGAGAACGTGTGACCCGTCCCACGACTTTGGCAAGAGAGAACACTGTCCCCACGGGAGTTAGAGCAAACACAGAGTTCAGCACAGAAATCGAGGAATGCTCAGTGTACCCAAATCGTCTCGAGGGGAGAGCTGATTCCCTGGCTTAGACTTAAGACGGTATGCCAACTTTCCACAAGCAACTCAAGAGGACGGCTTCTCAGAGCAATAGATATGTGGGAGGGACCTTGAGTTTGCTGCCTCAAGTGGAATATACACCAAGAAGCCCTGACTCGAAAGGAGGCTAGGAATTTCCTTGCAGTGGCTTGAATACAGGCTTGTCCTTCATCTCACAATATGAAGGGTTGGCTGAGTCCCCTGTGGAGACGCTAAAGAAACCCATAGGTCCCCGCTTCATTTCGACGGAATGCTTCACATCGTAGACACCTCGAGAGGCACTGGGAGTTTCAACGCTTCAAATGGTAACGATGCCTGACTCCTCTTGAACACTGATAGGAATCCCAATATCCCTGTTGGCTTCGGAAAAGTGAACCTGGGCCTCCAGCCTAACCTCGAGACGCATCCCATTTGCCCTGCCAAGACTCGAGGATATTCCTGAGGGTGTCCCTCATAACTAGACAGGAGTCCTGGCGTTGCTGAACAAACACGAGACTTTTGAAGGGCCTTCCTTGCCCTAACTCGAGATTATATGCCAGGACCCCCCGCCGCAGCTCGAGAAAAACCATGAGACTTCCCCTCGAAGCGAGATGAGGCTCGATTCCCTTGTATTGCATGCAGAGCAACTCCGTAATCCACATCAAACATGCAAGGAGCTTCGACTTGCTTGATAAATCTCGAGACAGGCCCAAAGAATAGTGTCACAAAATGAAGCGGGACCCTCAGGATAACCCAGCAAGGCGAGGAGCTCCATGTACCCCCAAATCAAATGGAGATGAGGCTCGATTCGCATGCATTCACTCCACAGCCATCCCCCATTCCCCATCAAACACGACCAGTCGCTTTACTCTTTTAGGCAACTCCAGAGATTCCATGAGAACACCATCCCAAGTCTAGAGGAATACCAAGTTCAGCACAGCAATTCAAAGAATGCTCCGTGTACCCAAAATCGTTTCGAGATGCGAGCTGATTCCATGGCGTAGACTTAATACGCATGCCAACTTTCCACAAGCAACTGAAGAGGAGTCTTTTCTCAGCAGTAAATATGCGGCAGCGACCTTGAGTTTGCTGCCTCAAGTGGAATATACACCGAGAAGCCCTGACTCGAAAGAAGGCCGGATTTCCTTGCATTGGCTTGAATACAGGTTTCGTCTTTCATCTCCCAAGATGAAGGGATATCTGAATCCCCTGAGGAGACCCTAGAGAAAGCCATAGTTCCCCTCCTCATTTCGGCGGAATGCCTCACATCCCTTTGACACCTCGAGAGGCACGCGGAGCTCACTGCTTCAAAAGGTGGCGATGCCTGACTCCTTTGAACATTGATAGGAATCCCAATATCCCTGTGGCTACTGGAAAGGGAACCTGGGTCTCCAGCCTCACATCGAGAAACGTTCCTTTTGCCCTGCCAAGCCTCGAAGAGATTCCTGAGGTGTCCTCTCGTAAATAGACAGGAGTCCTTGAAGTCGCTGAACAAACACGTAGTTTTGAAGGGCAATCCACCGCCCTAACTCGAGAATATAGCTCAGATCCTCCACCGCAACTAGAGAAAAACCATGAGACTTCCCCCTCGAATGAGAAGAGGCCCGATTCCACACTGCATTGCATCAGAGCTATTCCGTGATCCCCATGAAACATATAAGTAGGAGCCTCGACTTGCATGATGGATTTCGAGACAGTCCCCAAGAACACTGTCACAAGTCTAGAGGGGGCCCTGTGTCACCCCAGCAAGAAGGAAGGAATACCTTGTACCACAATCAACTCGAACATGTAGCCAGATTCTGATGCACTGACTTCAGAGCTATCCCCATTCCCCATCAAACACGACCAGTGCTTGACTTCCTTTGAGGCAACTATCAGAGATTCCCCGAGAACACCGTCCACCTCTAGAGAACACCAAGTTCAGCACAGAAAATCGAAGAATGCTCAGTGTACCCCAAATCTCTGGAGGTGAGAGCTGTATATCGCTGGGTTTAGACTTAAGACGATGCCAAAATTTCACAAGCAACTCAAGATAAGGCTACTCTCAGCAATAGATATCTGGAAGGGACCTTGAATTTGCTGCCTCAAGTGAATATACACCAAGAAGCCCTGACTGGAAAGGAGCCGGATTTCCTTGCAGTGGCTTGAAATACAGGCTTTTCCTTCATCTCATCAATAATTACGGGTTGCTGAATCCCCTGTAGAGACACTAAAGAAAACCATATGTCCCCCGCTTCATTTCGACGGAATGCCCCATAATCCTTTGACAAACCACGAGAGGCACGTGGGAGTTCTCACGCTTCAAATGTGAAAGATGCCTGATTCCTCTTGAACACTGATAGGAATCCCAATATCCCTGTGGCTTCAGGAAAGGGAACCTGGGTCTCCAGCCTCACCTCGAGTTGCATCCCATTTGCCCGGCCAAGACTCGAAGGAATATTCCGGAGGTGTCCCTCATAACTAGAACAGGAGTCCTTGCTTTTTTTGCTGAACAAACACGAGTTTTGACAAGGACCATCCCATGCCCTAACTCGAGAATATATGCCAGTCCCGAGTCGCAGCTCGAGCAAAACCATGAGACTTCCCCCTCGAAGCGAGATGAGGCTCGATTCCCCTGCATTGCATGCAGAGCAACTCCGTGATCCCCATCAAACATGTAGGAGCTTCGACATGCTTGATGAATCTTCAAGACAGTTCCCCAAGAATAGTGTGACACAAATAAAGCAGGACCCTCAGGTGACACCCCAGCAAAGGCGAGGAGCTCCATGTACCCCAAATCAAAACGAGATGGAGGCACGATTCCCATGCATTCACTTCATAGCCATCCCCCATTTCCCAGTCAAAGACGACCAGTCGCTTACTTCCCATTAGACAACTCCAGAGATTCCCCGAGAAGTACCATCCCGGATGTCTAGAGGAATACCCAAGTTCAGCACAGCAACTTGAGAATGTCAGTTGTATACCCATAATGGTCTCGAAGATGAGAGCTGATTCCCTGGCGTAGACTTAAGACGAATGCCAACTTCCACAAGCAACTCAGAGGAGTCTCTCTCAGCAGTACATATGCACCAGCGACCTGAATGTTTGCTGCCTCAAGTGAATATACACCGAGAAAAGCCCTGACTCGAAAGAAGGCCGGATTTCCTTGCAGTGGCTTGAATACAGGCTCGTCTTTCATCTCACAAGATGAAGGGATATCTGAATCCCCTGTGAGAACCCTAGAGAAAGCCATAGGTCCCCTCCTCGATTTCGACGGAATGCCTCACATCCCTTTGACACCTCGAGAGGCACGCGAGCTCACACTGCTTCAAAAGGTGACGATGCCTGACTCCTCTTGAACATTGATAGGAATCCCAATATCCCTGTGGCTACTGAAAGGGAACCTGGTCTCCAGCCTCACAATCGCGAAGTGTCCCCCTTTTGCCCTGCCAAGCCTCGAAGAGATTCCTGAGGTGTCCCTGTAAATAGATACGAGTCTGACAGTCGCTGAACAAACACGAGGTTTGAAGGGCCATCCCCGCCCTAACTCGAGAATATAAGCGAGATCTCCCACCGCAACTAGAGAAAAACCAGTGAGACTTCCCCCTCGCAAGTGAGATGAGGCCCGATTCCACTGTATTGCATGCAGAGCTATTCCGTGATCCCCATGGAAACATGTAAGGAGCCTCGACTTGCATGATAGATTTCGAGACAGTCCCCCCAAGAACACAGTCACATGTCTAGAGGACCCTATGTCACCCAGCAACCGAGAAGTATCACCCTGTACCCAAAATCATTCGAGATTGAGAGCCGATTCCAATGCATTGACTTTCAGAGCCATCCACCGTTCCCTCATACGACAAACACGACCTATGGCTGAACTTTCCTATGGCAACTTCAGAGATTCCCTGAGAACACCTTCCCATGACTAGAGAAACACCAAGTTTCAGGACAGAAAATCGAGGAATGCTCAGTGTACCCACAAATTGTTCTCGAGATGAGAGCTGATTACCTGGCGTAGAAACAAGACGTATGCCAACTTTCCACAAGCACCTCAAGAGGAGGCTTCTCTCAGCAATAGATATGTGGGGGCTGAGAGAGGGACTTGAGTTTGCTGCCTCAAGTGGAATATACACTGAATGAAGATTCCTGACTCGAAAGGAGGCGGATTTCCTTGCAGTGGCTTGAATACAGGCTTGTCTTTCATCTCACAAGATGAAGGGATGTCTGAAATCCCCATGTGTAGACCAAAGGAAAGCCATAGGTCCCCCGCTCATTTCGACGGATGCCTCACATCTCTTGACACCTCGAGAAGGCACTGGGAGTTCAACTGCTTCAAACAGTAATGATGCCTGACTCCTCTTGAACATTGATAGGAATCCCAATATCCTGAGGCTCCTGGAAAGGGAACCTGGGTCTCCAGCCTCAACAGTCGAAGGATCCCTTTTGCCCTGCCAAGCCTCGAAGAGATTACCTGAGGTGTCCCTCGTAAATAGATCAGGAGTCCCCCTGACATCAGCTGAAACAAACACGAGTTTTGAAGGGCCATCCCCGCCGTAACTGGACATATATGCCATGAGATCCCCGCCGCAACTAGAGAAAAACCTGAGACTTTCCCCTCGAAGTGAGATGAGGCCGATTCCAGTGCATTGCATGCAGAGCAATTACCCGTGATCCCCATGAAAACATGTAAGGAGCTCTAGACTTGCATGATGGGATTTCGAGAACAGTCCCCAAGACACAGTCCACAGGTCTAAAGGGACCCGTGTGGTCACACCAGCAAGGCGAGAAGTATCATCTTGTACCCAAAATCAATTCGAGATGAGGCCCGTATTCCAATGCATTGACTTCCGAGCCAGAGCCATTCCCATTTCCCCATAAAACACGACCAGTGGCTTGACATCCTTTGACAACTTCAGAGATTCCCCGAGAACACCGTCCCATGACTAGGGAAACACCAAGTTTCAAGCACAGAAAATCGAGGAATGCTCAGTGTACCCCAAATTTGTCTCGAGATGAGAGCTGATTACCTGGCTTAGACTTAAGACGAATTCCAACTTTCCACAAGCAACTCAAGAGGAGGCTTCTCTCAGCAATAATAGATATGTGTGGAGCGCCCTTGAATTTGCAGCCTCAAGTGGAATATACACTGAGAAGCCCTGACTCGAAAGGAGGCCGGATTTCCTTGCAGTGGCTTGAATACAGGCTTCGTCCTTCATCTCACAAGATGAAGGGATGGCTGAATCCCCTGTGGAGACCGCTAAAGAAAGCCATAGGTCCCGCTCCTCATTTCGACGAATGCTTCACATCCGCTTTGACACTTTCGAGAAGTCGCACTGGAGTTCAACGCTTCAAAAGGGAACGATGACCTGACTCCTCTTGAACACAGATAGGAATCCCCAATGTCCCTGTGGCTTCTGAAAAGTGAACCTGGCCTCCAGCCTAACTTTAGAGAATGCAATCCCTTTGCCCTGCCAAGACTCGAGAGATATTCCTGAGGTGTCCCTCATAAGTAGACAGGAGTCCTGACATCGTTGCTGAACAAACACGAGTTTTGAAGGGCCTTTTCCTTGCCCTAAACTCGAGATTATATAGCTCAGACCCCTGCCGCAGCTCGAAAAACCATGAGACATCCCCCTCGAAGTGAGATAGAGGCCCCCGATTCCCCTGTGGATTGCATGCAGAGCAACTCCGTGATCCCATCAAACATGTAAGGAGCCTCGACTTGCTTTGATGATCTCGAGACAGTCCCCAAAGAATTACAGTCACATGTCTAGCGGGATCCCAAGTGGTCACCCAGCAACGAGATGTATCACCTGTGTACCTCGCAAATCAAAAAGGAGATGAGGCTCCTGAATCACTGATGCAATTCACTCCACAACATTCCCACACCGTTCCCAAATCAAACACGAGCCAGGGTCATTTTAACCTTACTTTCAGAAACTCCATAGATTCCCCGAGAATCACCAGTCCCAAGTCTAAGAGGAATACCAAGGTTCAGGGCACGACAACTCAAAGAAATGCTTCAATGTACCCCAAAATCGTCTCGAGATAAGCAGATTACCTGGCGTTGTAGACTCAAGAGGAATTGCAAACTTTCCACAAAGTAATCTCAAGAGGAGGTTTACTTTCAGCAGTATGATATATGCGTAAGCTGACCTTTAGAGTTTGCTGCCTTCAAGTGGAATATACACGAAAGCCCCTAACTCGATAGAAGGCCGTATATTCCTGCCAAGTGGCTTGAATACAGGCTCGTCTTTCAATCCTCCCAAGATGAATGGATGTTCTGAATCCCCTGTGTAGACCAAAGATAAAGCCATAGGTCTCCCTCCCTAGTTTCGACGGAATTCCCTCACATCCCTATGACACCTCGATAGGCACGCGGATCTCACTGCTTCAAAAGGTGATATGCCCTGACTCCTCTTGAACATTGATAGGAATCCCAATATCCCCGTGACTACTGGCAAAGGGAACCTGGTCTCCGGGGCCTCAATCGCGGAAACCCCTTTGCCCTGCCAAGCCCCAAAAGATTCCGAGGTGTCCTCTAACTAGACAGGATTTCCCGGTTCCGTAACAAACACGAATTTTGAAGGGCCCCCGGGCCCTAACTCGAGAATATAACCCAGGTCCCCGCGCACTCGGAAAAACCTGAACTTCCCCTTGAGGAAATAGGTCGATTCCCCTGCATTGCATGCAGAGCAATCCGTAATCCCCCTCAAACATGTAAGGAGCCTCGACTTGCATGAAATTCGAGAAGGCCCAAGAAATGTAAAAAATAAGGGGCCCTGGTGACACCCCCGGAACGAGGAGGTCCTGTACCCAAATCAAACTCAGATGAGCCAATTTCCATGCATTTCCCCAGCCAACCCCCTTTCCATCAAAAACGACCAATTGCTTTACTTTCCCCTTTGCAACTCCCGGATTCCCGAAAACCTCCCAGCTAGAGAAAACCAAGTTCAGCACAGAATTGAGAATGCTATTGTACCCAAATTGTCTCGAGGGAGAGATGATTCCCTGGCTTAGACTTTTAAAACGAAAGCCAACTTTCCACAAGCAACTCAAGAGGAGTCTTTCTCAAGCAATTGATAATGGAGGACCTTGAGTTTGCTGCCTCAATGGAATATACACCAAAGCCCTGACTCGAAGAGGCGAATTTCCTTGCAGTGGCTTGAATACAGGCTTGTCCTTCATCCACAAATGAAGGGTTCTGAATCCCCTTTGAGACCTAAAGGGAACCCCTAGGGCCCCCTTATTTCGACGAATGCCTTTACATCCCTTTTTCACCTCGAGAGGCACGGGAGTTCAACGCTCAAAAGGTTACGATGCCTGACTCCTCTTGAACATTACTAGGAATCCCAATATCCCTGTGGCTTGGAAAAGGAACCTGGGCCTCCCGCCTAACTCGAGAAGTCCTTTCCCTGCCAAGCTCGAAAAGGGTTCCTGGGGGGTCCCTATAAATAGAAGGAGTCTGCTGCTGAACAAACAGATTTGAAGGGCCTCCCTTGCCTAAACTGGGGAATTTTTGAGGGCCCCCCACCGCCCAAAAGGAAAAAAACCATGAGACTTCCCCTCGAAGGAGAGAGGCCGATTCCCTGTATTGCATGCAGAGCAATTCCGTAATCCCATAAACTTGAAGGAGCTTTACTTGCTGATATTTCGAGACAGCCAAAAAAGTTTACAAATTAAGGGGACCCTGGGTAAAACCCCGCAACGAGAGTTTCCATGTACCCAATCCAAAAAGGGGATGAGGCCGATTTCCAAGCATTACTTCAAGCCATCCCATTCCCCATAAACACGACCAGTGCCTTATTCCTTTTTTCACCCCCAGAGATTCCCGAGAACACCTCCCAAGCTAGAAAACAAGTTCAGCACAGAAAATTAAAAAAATGCTCCGTGTACCCCCAAAATTTTTTTCGAGATGGAGCTGATTCCTCGTAGAATTAAACGCTTTCCAACTTTCCACAAGCAACCCAAGAGGAGCTTTTTTTCAGCAAATATGTGGAGCGCCTGAGTTTTTCTGCCTCAAGTGGAATATACACCGAGAAGGCCCCGACTCGAAGAGGCCCGGGTTTCCTTGCATTTGGGTTGAATACAGGTCCCTCTTTTATCTCCAAGAGAAGGGATTCTGAATCCCCTAGGAGACCCTAGAGAAAGCCATAGTTTTCCCCCCTCATTTCGGCGGGAATGCCTCACATCCCTTTGACACCTCGAGAGCACGCGGGGTCCTGCTTCAAAAGGGGGGATGCCTGACTCCTCTTGAAAATGATAGGAATCCCAATATCCCTGTGCTCCCGGAAAGGGACCCTGGGTCTCGGCCTTACATCGCGAAGCCTCCCTTTTGCCCTGCCAAGCCTCAAAGAGATTCCTGAGGTGTCCCGTAACTAGACAGGGGTCCTGAGTCCGTGAACAAACACGAATTTTGAAGGCGCCCCCGCCGAACTCGAAATATAACCCAGGTCGCCGCGCAACTCGGGAAAAACCTGACACTTCCCCCCGAATGAAATAGGCGCAATTCCCCAGCACAGCATGCAGTACAATTCCGTGAGTCGCCCCCTTAACAAGTCAGGAGCCGTCGGACTTGCTTGATGGTATGTCGAGACAGTCCGCAAAAATACAAGCTGTCACATGTAGAGAGGGGACCCTGAAGGTCCACACCAGCATTGGCGAAGGAGCTCCATTGGGCCCCAAATACAACTCGTGATATACGCGATGAGGCCGGCTTTCCTTCCCCTGCATTTGTCTTCCAGGCCCCTACTCCCCCCGATCCCATCAAACACGAACCTGAGGCTGTTTTGACTCCCCTTTATGCACTACTCCAAGTGATTTCCCCGAGACAGACAACCATCCCAATGTCTTTGTGAAGGAGTATATACAGAAGTAGTTCAAACTACAGTAATGGCGAGTACTGCTCCTTGTACCGCCAAATTTCCCGCGAGAGAGAGCTGAATCCCTTGCTTAGACTCAAGACGTAGGCCAACACCCTTTCCACAACCCCTCAAGGAGAGTGCTTCTCCTCCGCAATAGTATGAGGGCGGGTACCTTGATAATGCTTGTCTCCAATGGGCATATAACACCGAGAAAGGCCCCTGACTCGAAAGGAGGCGCGGGGGATTTCCTTGCAGTGGCTTGAATACATTTTCCCTTTATCTCACAAAAAAGGGGTTTGGGTGATCCCCTTTGGAGACGCTAAAGAAAACCATATGTCCCCACTTCATTTCGACGGAATGCCCATTCCTAGCACCTCGAGAGGCACTGGGAGTTCAACGCTTCAAAGGTAACGATGCCCGATTCCTCTTGAACACTGTATGAATCCCCAATATCCCTGTGGCTTCGGAAAGGGAACCTGGGCCCCCCAGCCCCAACCTCGAGGCACCCATTTGCCTGCCAAGACTCGAGGGAAAATTTCCGGGTGTCCCTCATAACTAACAGGAGTCCTGGCGTTTTCTGAACAAACACGATTTTGAAGGCCCTTCCGCCCTAAAATCGAGAATATATGCCAAGGCCCCGCCCCAGCTCGAGAAAAACCCTGAGACTTCCCCTTGAACGAGATGAGGCTCGATTCCCTTTTATTGCATCAGAGCAACTCCTAATCCACATCAAACATGAATGGAGCTTCGACTTGCTTGATAATCTCGAGACAGGCCCCGAATAGTGCCAAATAAGGGCGGGGAAACCCATGAAACCCGAAGGGGAGGACCCTGTACCCAACAAATAATGAGGCTTCGATTACTCAAACTTTCCCGCCCCCATCAAAACGACCAGCTTTACTTTTAGCAACTCCAGAGATTCGAGAAACCATCCGTAAAGAATAAGTTCAGCACAGCAAATTAAGAATTGTGTACCAAATGTTCGAGATGGAGGATTCCTGGCTAACTTAAGCATTTCCAACTTCCCAAGCAACCAAGGATCTTTCTCAGCAGTAATATGCGCAGCGCCTTGATTTCCCCAATGGAAATACACCGAGAACCCTGTCAAAGAGGGGTTTCCTTTCAGTGCTTGATACAGGCTTTCTTCATCTCCAAGAAGGGTTCTGAATCCCCTGGAGACCCTAAAGAAGCCATAGCCCTCCTATTTCGACGGAATGCACATCCCTTGACACTCGAGAGGGACGGGATCACGCTCAAAAATTCGATGCCTGATCCTTTGAACATATAAATCCCAATAACCCTGTGCTCGAAAGGACCTGGGCTCCTACTCGAAATCCCTTTGCCCTGCCAAGCCTCGAGATTCCTGAGGTGTCCCTGTAATAGAAGGGTCTGCTGCTGAACAAAAAGTTGAAGGGCCCCGCCTAACTGAGAATACAGTCCCCCAACTCGAAAAAACCTGAACTTCCCTCAGGAATGGCCATTCCCGATTGCTCAAGCAATCCGTATCCCATAAAATTAAGGAGTCACTTGCTTGTTTCGAGAAGCCCAAGAAAGTACAATAAGGGCCCGGTACCCAGCAACGAGGAGGCCCGACCAATCGAGATGAGCCGATTCATGCTCTCCCGCCCTCCCTTCCCATAACACGGGCCAGTGCTTATCTTTACAAATCAGTTCCAGAACACGTCCCACATAGAAACCATCAGCACAGAAAAAGAATGCTCGTGTACCCAAATTTTCGAGGAAGCTGATTCCTTTGGGTGACTTAACGTTGCCAACTTCCACAAGCAACCAAGAGGAGTTTTTCAGCAAAATTGTGGAGGCCTGAGTTTGCGCCTCAAGTGGAATATACCCAAGCCTGACTCGAAGAGGGATTCTTGCATGGCTTGAATACAGGTGTCTTTCCCCCAAATGAAGGATTGAATCCCTTAGACCAAAGAAACCATAGTTTCCCCCCCTCATTTCGGCGGAATCCTCACATCCTTGACACCTCGAGAGGCACGCGGGGATCACGCTTCAAAAGTGGCGATGCCTGACTTTCCCCTTGAAACTGATAGAATCCCAAAAATCCCTGTGCTCGGAAAAAGGGGCCCTGGTCTCCGGGGCCCAAAATCGGAAGCTCCCTTTTGCCCTGCCAGCCTCAAAAAGATTCCTGAGGTGTCCCCGAAATAGACAGGAGTCCTGAGTCGTGAACAAACACGATTTGAAAGGGCCCCCCCTAACTCGAGAATATAACCCGGTCCGCCGCCAACTCGGAAAAACCTGAACTTCCCCCTCGAAGTGAATAGGGCCCAATTCCCCTATTGCATGCAGAGCAATTCCGTGATCCCATCAAACATGTAAGGAGCCTCGACTTGCATGATGGATTTCGAGAAAGCCCCAAGAACACTGTAACAATCTAGAGGGGCCCTGTGTCACCCCCGCAACAGAGGACACCTGTACCCAAATCAACTGAATGAGCCAAATTCCGTGCATTTTCTTCAGCCCCTCCCCGTTCCCCCTCAAACACACCATGGCTTGACTTCCTTTGGCAACTCAGGATTCCCTGAGAACACCGTCCCACGCTAAGGGAAACCAAGTTTTTAGCACAGAATATCGAAGGGAAAGCTCAGTGTACCCCAAATGTCTCGAGGAGAGCTGATTCCCTGGTTAGACTTAAGACGAAAGCCAACTTTCCCCCAAGCAACTAAGAGGAGTCTTCTCAAACAATAATATGTGGGAGGACCTTTAGTTTGCTGCCTCAAGTGGAATAAAACACCAGAGCCCTGACTCGAAAGGAGGCCGAATTTCCTTGCAGTTTGGGTTGAATACAGGTTGTCCCTTTATCTCACAAATGAAGGGTTGGCTGAACCCTTGGAGACGCTAAGAAACCCCTAGTCCCCTTCATTTCGACGGAATGCCTCCATCCTGACACCTCGAGAGGGACTGGGATTCAACGCTTCAAATGGTAACGAATGCCTGATTCCCCTTGAACACTGATAGGAATCCCCCAAAATCCCTGTGGCTTCGGAAAGGAAACCTGGGCTCCAGCCTAACCTCGAGACGACCCTTTGCCCTGCCAAGACTCGAGGGAATTCCTGGGTCCCTCATAACTAGACAGGATCCGGCGTGCTGGAACAAACACGATTTTGAAGGGCCTTCCTTGCCCCCAACTCGAGAATATATGCCAGGACCCAGCCGCACTCGAGAAAAACCATGAGACTTCCCCCTCGAAGCGAATGAGGCTCGATTTCCCTTTTATTGCATGCAGCGAATCTGTACTCACATCCAATGCACGGGCTACTCTATAGTGATAAATGAGACTGGCACCGACTAGTGTCACAAATGAAGCGGGACCTAGGATACCAAGCAAGTCGAGGGGCGCTCATGTACCCATCAAATGGGATGAAGGCTGAATTCTGCTTCACTCTCAGAACTACCCATTCCATCCAAAAGGACAGTGCTTACTTCTTTTAGGCAACTCTATAGTTTTCCATGGAGTCAACACCATCCGGCCTAGGTCCTAGCGAAATACCAAGTTCAGTAGAGCAATTTCAAAGGCATGCACCGTAGTCCCCCAAATCGTTCTAAGCGATGCTAGCCTGATTCCCTGGCTAGACTCAAGACGTAGGCCAGACTTCTCACAAGCAACGTGAAGTGGAGGTCTTCTTCTCAGCAAGTAGGGATATGAGGGCCGGGACCCTGAGTTTTGTGCCTCAATTTAGCATAATACACCGAGAAGCCCAGACTCGAAAGGAGGCCGGATTTCCTTGCATTGGCTTGAATACGGTCTAGTCTTTATCTCACAAGGTGAACGGGATGTCTTCACACTACTGAGTGGATTCTTAGCGAAAACGCCTAGGTCCCCGACTCCTTTCAGACGGGACTGCCTCACATTCCTCTGACACCATCGAGAGGCACGCAGAACGTCACTTGCTTCACAAAACGGGGACGGCTGGCCTGACTGCTCCTTGAACATTGACATAATTCCCAGTATCCTAGTGGCTATTGTAAAGGGACACTGGGGTCGCCCGACTCACCCGATAATTCGTTTTCCTTTTGCCCTGCCAAGTCTCGAAGAAACTCCTGAGGTGTCCTCTTAACTCGACCGGAGTCCTGCTTCGTGGAACAAAAAACAACTAGGGTTGAAGGGCCACCCCGCCGTATGTCGAGAATGTACCCCAGTTTCCTGCTGCAACTCGTAGAAAAAGCATTAAACTTCCCCACCAACGAGAGAGTCCCGATTTTCCCTGCACTGCATGCAGAACAATTGCGCGAGCCACCAGAAACATTCGAGGAGCCTCGACTTTGCTGGATGAATTCGAGCAAATAAGCAAAAACATGTCACAAGTCAGAGGGCCCTGTGTCACCCAGCAAGAGGAATCCCCTTTTACCCAAATCAACTCGAGATGAGGGCCCGATTCCAATGCATTGACTCAGAACCCCTTCCCATCAAACAGACCAGTGGCTTACTTCCTTGGCAACTTCAGAGATTCCCGAGAACAACCCTCCCACTAGAGAAACAATTCAGCACAAAAACGAGAAAGCTATGTACCCCAAATGTCTGAGGGAAGTATTTTCCCTGGTTTTGACTTAAGACGATGCCAAATTCCACAAAACTCAAGGGCTTCTTCAGCATTGATATTGGAAAGGGGCCTTTATTTTCTGCCTCAATGGAATTACACCAAAAAGCCGACCCGGGAAAGGAGGCGGATTTCCTTGCAGTGGCTTGAATAAGGTTTTTTCTTATCTCAAAAAAGAAGGGTTCTGAATCCCCCTTGGGGACCAAAAAAAAACCCAAAGTCCCCCTATTTTGACGGAATGCCCCAAACCTTTGAACCTGAGAGGGACGGGGGTTTACGCTTTTAAATGACATGCCTGATCCTCTTGAACATATAGGGAAACCCCCTATCCCGTGGTTCGGAAAGGAACCGGGCCCCCGCCCCACCTCGAGAACCTTTCCCGCCCAAAACTCGAGGGGAATTTTCCGGGGGTCCCCCCTTTAAAAGAAGGAGTCGCGCTGAACAAACAATTTTGAAGGCCTTTTCCGCCCCAACTGGGGTTATGCCAGGCCCCCCGCAAATAGAAAAACCCCTGAGACTTCCCCCAAGAGAAGGGCCCTTTCCCTGTTTTTCATGCAGAGCAATTCCCTAAACCCATAAAATGAAAGGGGTTTTCCTTGCTTGATAATTCGAACAGCCCAAAAAAAAGGGCCAAATAAGGGGACCCTTGTAAACCCCGAAACGAGAGTCCGACCCAAATCAAATGAGATGAGGGCCGATTTAGCATTACTCCAAAACCCCCCCCATTTCCCCTAAAACGACCCTGCTTTTACTCTTTTTTTCAACCCAGAGATTCCCCGAGAAACCTCCCAAGCTAGAAAAACCCGTTTAGCACAGAAAAAAGATGCTTGTACCCCCAAAATTTTTGAATGGAGTGATTCCTGGC